>ML809563.1:64083-95887 GCA_009831015.1 Picea engelmannii | reverse complement strand
TGTATACCTTGAATCCATTGTTGATATTGATTGGGTGAGGGATTACTCGACCTCTTGGTGCTAGTCTCAAACCCTAATCCTTAAAGGAAATAAGCCAACTCCCCAAAGGGTTTTCTTTTTTACCTCATTTACTATTGAATCACCTTGAATCCATTTCCCTAGTTGGACTTGGCACTAATCTCTTGATGTCCTTCCATCACTTTTCCAAAAACCCTAAAAAACTCTTAACCTCATTTTATGAAGGCTACTCTCATCATCACCTTGTGCTTCATTGCTTGGTCTTAGTAATCCTAATAGGGAATACCCCCCTTGAGCTAGAGGAGAGCTAGCCTAAATTTGCAGAGGATAGGATATTGAGGTGACAATGTTGACCTTCCTAGAGGTTTCCCTTGGATTTTACCTTGTGTATTAGGGATTTCATCATCATGTACAATTTGGGTTGTCACAGATCCAATTAGCATCAAATCTTTAAATCATGTTTTCTAAATATATATGTATATTGAATGTTTTCTATAGAGAGTATACCTACAACATTCGTATTTATGTAGTATCAATAAGACTAAAAATACTTATGTTTATAGAAGACAATGGAGAAATTTTGATGATAGCCTTGATAAGATTTGTTTTGAAACAACATGTTAGCTTTCTCTGTAATTGATTGTTACACACACAGAAATTAAACTATAAGCTTTAAAGGTAATTAGAATGCGAGTCATATAAAAACTCTTTTGACCGAGAATATTTAGATTTCATTGGCTTGAATTTTACTCTTGACCCAAAGTTATCAAACTTACTACTAATGAATTTTTCTTCACATTATCTTTTACAAAAAGGTTTTTCAGCTTTCTTCGTAATGAAGTTTTTCAATTTTCTTTGTAATGAAACAAAAATTGTAAGCCACAAGAATATGTTGATATGATTTTTGTTTTTGTTGTTTACTCTATTTCAATAAATAATAAAAAATATTACCTAAACCCTAAAAATAAAGAAAATCACTTAAAATATGCACTTATATTTTTTTTCTCTAAAATAATAATAGTTATCTCTAAAAAGCTAGAGTAACTATCCTTTCCTAAAAGTTTAATATGTAATTGATAAACGTAGGATTTATCCCACTATACGTCCATAAACATTAAAAAACAAATATTAGTATGGACGTAACATGCTTCTCTACCAATTTCTTTTGTACGTAAATGTAAAATTCTTAAAGAAAATACGACTTCTTGATTTTTATTTTTTTCCTAGAGGTATTTATTCATGTCTCTAAATAATATTGTGTCTATGCACCCTACTTGCATATTTTGTTTGTTATGTTATCATTTATGTCTATAATCCATTACGTTTCATCTAAAAACATATTGGTTAATGGTTAGTTAGCCGTTCTTCATAAGTATGGAATGGTTAAAAAAACCGTTTTTCATATTATTATTCATTTTAAGTTTTGTTGGTGTAGCATGGACAAGCGTTAATCAACCCTTATATTCATTTTAAGTTTTGTTGGTGTAGCATGGAAAAGCATTAATCAACCCTTAATAATTAAAAAGGTTGGTTTTCGTTATCCAAATAATTTATAATTTTAGTGTTTCCTGAACCATATAAGTGTAATCAAAAGTGGAATAACGAAGAAGGTTTGGTTATCCTTTCTCAATATAGATTTACTTAAAGTTATATAGTATACTATCTATATAAGTGTTTTTTTCTTAAGGGATTAATGGAAAAGGGTTGATCAACCTTTCTACATAATATTAATTTCATTCAAAAAGTTTTCTTCACGGCTTTTTGTTTGTAGCAAAAAGATAAAAGGGTCACTTGACCCTTTTCCAAATAATTTTTAATTTCAATTTTTCTTGGGCTAGAGAATTATAGATTTGAAAGTGAAATAACGGAGAAGAGACTACCAACCCTTCCTTATATGATTTTTCTTTAAATCCTCTACTCTTACTGGTAGAAGAGTATTATTGTTTGGATATGAATGGAGAAGGGTTGGTCATTATTTCTCCATATAATTTATATCTTCAACATTTTCCTTGAATATACAAGTAGGGATTCAATATCAAAGGAAAGAGGAAGAGTTCATCGACTCTTCTCCATATTCATGGTCACTAAATCATTCTCTTTCATGCACAACAGAGCTCTCTTGTTATGAGGGAAATTAGGAAGGGTCAACTAACCCTTCTTCATATTGATTTTCATCAAAAGAATTTTCCCCACTCATCATATAATTTTTGTTTATAGCATAAAGAGAAAGGATTGACTAACACTTCTCTAAATAATTTCAATTTTCATATTTCTCATACCAAAGAACTATTTATTTGAGATAAACATAATGGAGAAGGGTTGACAACCCTTTCTCATATATTTTTTCTCTAAATCCTTCACTCTCACTTGTAGAAGAGTATTATTGTTTGATGATGAATGAAGAGGGGTCAGCCAACTTCTCTACATATTTTTTTATCTTCAATGGTTTCTTTGACCATATAAGAATAGATTACACATGAATATAATGAGGAAGGCACAATCGACCCCTCTCTATATACATTGTCACTTAATCCTTCTCTCTCGGTCATATAGGAGTTTTATTAACATGATAAGAATGATGAATAATCAACTAAACATCTACATATTAATATTAATATTCATCAAAAGTGTCCCCCCACTAATTGAAGTCGTTTTACTTGTAGAAAAAAGAGAAAGGATTGGCCACCCATTCTCTAAATAATTTATAATTTCAGTGTTTTCTAGACCAAAGAACTATAGATTAGAAAGTGGAATAATGAGGAAGGGCATGCGTTCCCTTCTTCATACCCAATGTCACTTAATTGTACTCTACCACCCATATATGAGTATTCTCACTAGGAAAAAAATTGGGAAGGGTGAAATGAACCTTATACAAAATATGAATTTCCATTAAAAGTGTCTTCCCTACTCATAACAAAATTTTCATTTAAAGAAAAAACTAAAAGTTTTGGTTAACCCTTCTCCAGATGATTTATAATTGCATTTTTTCACATACTAGATAATTTTAGATTAGAAAGTTGAATAATGGAAAAGTATTGGCCAACCCTTCGTCATATAAACTTTCACTAAATCCTTCACTCTCACTTATAGAAGAGTACTCTTCTTTATAGACTAACCAAAAATGGTCGATGGACATGTCTTTGTGTAATTTATATCTTCATTGTTTTTTCCAACAATATAAAAAGATATTATATATGGAAAGAATGAAAAAATGTTGGTTATCCCTTATCCATATATATTATCACCTAATTATTCTTTCCCTATCAATTTTCACATGTAATTCTAAGTGACTAATTTCAGATATGAAAATTACTTCCTAGTGATCAAACAATAAACCCTAGTTGTTACCACTAAACAATTTTACACTGAAATTATGCCATTAAATTACAACAATGAAAACAACAAGATCTGAGA
Source organism: Picea engelmannii (assembly GCA_009831015.1). Lineage (NCBI taxonomy): Eukaryota > Viridiplantae > Streptophyta > Pinopsida > Pinales > Pinaceae > Picea > Picea engelmannii. Next base: position 92,455 of record ML809563.1, on the reverse strand, counting down.
TAAATCATCCACACACTTAAGACACAACCTTTTTTGTTCTGTAAATGTCAAATTCAGAATTTTTCTGAAGGAAAAATCAACCATCTCCACAGTGTCAAAATCAACATAAACTGAGGATAACTTAGTTCTCTTCAGCAAATTCAAAGTCAAAAAATTAGGTACAAAATCATTTACCTACAAATATGTTGCATCCACCTATACTACCTCCTAACATCAACCATATGGCTACTAGCGTCATCCTATACACACTACTAAAACTTCCCAGAAAAATCCAAATGTGCGAGTTGTACCTTCTCATTCACATGTGCAGAATCATGTCACACGTGACTATATAGATTGTACGGACTGTCTATACAATTTTGTTTACATGTGAGAATTGTATAGCTCCTTCACATGTGTAGCATGTTCCACACATGTAGTTGTACTCCTTCCTCACATGTGTGGCATGCTTATTCTCTCTTCCTCACATGTGTGCCCTCTCTTGGCTAGAAAAGAATTCTTCCTTGGCTTGAAAAAGAAAAAAATTCTTCCAAGAAACCCTAGGCCATATTTGCCACAATTGTAGAAATTTCCTTGTTGAAATTTCCAATCTCCTAGCACAAGTGCACTATCACTTATGCTAACTCCATAATGACACAATGAGATTTGTCACAATCTCTCCTCTCCTTATATAGGAATCCAATGAGTGATATAAGGAGCCCCTTCTAAACTCAACATTTAATTAGAATATTTAATTCCTCTTTGTGGGTGTGAAACACCAACACAAACCCACAAGGCCCATCACAAAGCCCATGAGGCCCCATCCTCATACCAAGGGCGTTTTCACTTAAACAAAGCTGTAAAATGGTGCCAACGAATATTCCCACATGCCTGACATCGTGGTCCCTTGTGGGAATTCCTCCCAATGCTACAAAAGCATCAACACTCCCTCTTAGTGAGGGAGACATTCCATCCTCCATCACCAGGAAGTATCTATGTCTTCCATGCTGGATCTTCTACCACACTTGCACTATAATCCTCCTAACTGGTTGCTCCATCTTTCACCGAAGCAAATCCTGCTCTCCAATCCTTCTGAATAGTTTCTCCCTTGGTCATTGAAGCACATCCTACCATAATAGATGGGTCCTCCATGGAGGATACATTTCTCTTATAAGCCTCCTTCTTTAGATCCTCCTATCTGTCCTCCTCAACCCATGACACCTTCTTGGAAGATTCCTCTCTCCCATATGTACTTGAAGGTATACTTCCTCTAGATGAGTGATTCTCCCTCTGAGCCTATTGATCCCATGTCAAGCCGAACTTCCTATGAACATTCCTAGGAGGATTATCCTCCCCACTCAATCTTGAGAGCTAACTCACTCTAAACTCTAGCTCCCTCTGCACCTGTACCACTTGTGGAGATATCTTCTCCCTATGAACCAACACTATTGGTGGAGCTACATGCTTCACCACTGGAGGAAATATCTTCTCCTCATCTATCTCTCTGCTACTGTTGGTCATAGCTCTGGCCCTCCATCTTGAAACAATATATGGTAGCCCTTCTTCTTAATCTCTGAGACTGAGAGTACACTCCTCCCGAGATTTCGCACCCTTAACACATTTGATACCCTCAACACTTCTCCTGAATGCAACCATAATGATATTTTACCAGATCCTCGTACTGCATTTTTGGTTCCCATACCAAGCTCCACACAAAAATACGAGCCAGTATTTGTGAAGTTGTCAAACAAATCTTGTGCACCTATCATATGGCAAGAGGCTTCACTATCTACCAACCAAGTTCCACTACTAGAAACTATACCTAAAAGGGTATAGACCAACAAGATCTCTCTATGAAACATGTCTACAACCTCATCAACCTCTATTGTTGATTCATGCTTACCTCTTCCCTTTCCCTTCTAGTGTTGACACTGTGAATCATAGTGACCATAATCATGACACTCAAAAACTTTGATATTACTAACATCCTTATTCTGTCTCAGTTATAGTGATGCTTCTCTCTCAAGAGAATCCCTTCTTCCAAGAGAACCTCTTCTACCCTTCCTAATGCATGTTGCAATGGTATGGTTCTCATCATTTCTTCTCTTCTACAAGACATTCATGGACTCTAATTGAGTCTCCTCCTATATACAATCATTCCATTGATCCAGGTGGATATTGGTGGCCACCCACCTATTTCGAATGGATCCTCTTGACGGTTTTTAGTTCAACATGTTCTTCTATACTTATTTATAATTGTGGGTTATAAAATTCTGGGATGTATGAATCCCTACAAATATTCCATGTGGATACTGGTGGTCACCCACCTATTCCAATTGGCTTATTTTGGAAATTTTCATGTCAACACATCTTTATGTACTTCCAGGGACGTTTTGGGGCCCTAAACAATGTTTTTTTGTCTTGCCACAGTCAAACTGTATATAGAGTCAGAGTTTGATGGCATAATGTGTATTTTTCTAGAAGACCTTTCCAACAATCTATCACGCGACTAAAACGGAGGTCATATGCAAAAGTTACGACCCTAGGAAGTTGAGGTACCAACTTACCCATCGGGGCCCACATAACTTTTGGTGTTCCATCTCCTAGGGTTAGGTTTTTAAATGTTTAGGGTTTTGGAATTCATGAGTAATGTTAAAAGGGCCTTTGGAGCCTCATTGTAATCATTCTTCTCAAATGGATGCATGTAGCAACCACATCTCTTCTCAGAGTTAGCTACCACCATTCGAGCAAGTTGTTTTCAGTTATGGGGTTTTACATTTTCAGCCTATTTTATTATTCAACAGAAGTTATTTTTCAGTGGATATATGTTATTGTTCTTTGTATCTCTGTGTTATTGTATTTAGTCTGTTATTCATTTCGTTCCGCTCATAAATCTGGATCAGTGGTATCGGAGCGGTTTTCTCTTCATTTATTTTTCTTCGTGCATGTCCCCGACAAGATCTGGGTACCAAAAGTTGGGACTTGAACCAATCGATCCTTTGCAAGATCGGTCATGCTAAGCATGAAAACAACCTATGGGGGACGAAAATAAATATGATGGAGCATGATATCCTTTTAAAATATTTCTCTACAAATTCCTGCATGATAAAGGAATGAAATGATGGACAACTTTGCACAGATCCTTTAGCAGCTGCCCACAGGAGACACATCTTCATCAAGTGGCCATGCAACCCCTTTCAAGGTATAGGTAAATTTTGATATTCCATTATTTTAAGGATTGATAGATGCAGATGCTATAGGTAAATGGTTGAATCTGCTCGAAGGGTATTTTTCGATCCACAATTTTTCCGATAGGGAAAATATTACTTTTTCACTCCTCAAGTTCGTCGCCCATGATAAGGACTAGTGGGATACTTACTCTGTGAAAAGGGCCATAGAGGAATATACAATATTTTTGGTCTCCCCCACATGGCATTCCTTCATGGATTCCATTAAAGAACAATACTACCTTGTTGGAAGCTACAAGGACCAATACACAAGATGTACCACCCTACATCAGGAAAGGGACCAAACAGTGCCATATTTCACCAATATTTTCCATACACTGTGCTCCAAATTGGGTATCAAAGACTGTGAGTGACATCTGGTGATAAAATATCGCAATTGTCTACATAGATACGTTCAAACAAAAATGAATTTTCTAGACATCACATCATTGGGTGTCACTTATAGATATGTTGTCAAGATCAAGCATAAATTTAAGCAGAAGAGGCAAGAATTTGGATATGAAAAATCCTCACAGCCGAAGTAGGGAAAAGGCAGCCCCAACCCACAAAACAAGGGATAGAGAAAATATAATAACTCTTAGGAAAACCAATCCAAGCAACAACACAAGAAGGGTAATGAGAATTCGAAGAAGGACACGGAAAAATGGTGTGAATACCATAAAATCCCTTGGTAGAACACCAAAGAATGTCATTCCAAGCATTCACTAGTGGCCAAGATAAAATATTTTGAGTCATAGGTAGATTATGACTCCAAATCAAATCCAAAAGACAAGAAGTGAATTATTGATTTTGAACCCAGTTCCATGGTTTCTACCACCAAAGTCCATCCAAGCAAACCAAAAGAACTAGAGGAAGGGGAACACCTTTTTCACTCATGGATGTGGGTAAACGGGGGTTCGCTTTGTTTCATTATCGATAGTGGTAGTCAGAAGAACCTGATCTTAGCAGAGGTCTTCAAGTGACTAGACCTACCGACGACACCACACCTGTAACCCTACACCATCGGATGGCTTCACAAACGAAGAGATCTTTGCATCAGCCAACAGTTTCGTCTGCCCTAAGGCATCAAGCCTTTCAAAAACGAGATATTGTATGATATTTATCCCCTTGAAATTTGTGATGTTCTTTTAGGACAACCATATTTGTGGAAGCGACGTGTTGTGTATGAGTCTAGACCCCGTAGTGTTATTATTACTTTGGGGAGACAACTGTACATGATACCAGAGGTAGTGTTGCCTACCACTATTTATTTAATCTCTGCTAAGCAATGTAGTAAGGTCATTTCATAGACCGATAATTTTTTTTTGTTTGTGATCCGTGCTCACGTTAAGTAGAAGGTCGTCACCACATCTGTGGCCTCTACATATAGCATCTCTTTGCAACAGTAGAAAGTGTATGCAATTGTGGGAGAGTATAGAGACATCTTCTCCTCACCCACAGGGGTACCAACTCACTGCCAATTCAAGCATCCAATTGATCTAACCCTCGATGCACCTCTGTCTAATGGACTAGTCTATCGTCACTCACTGATGGAAAATGATGAAATAAAGCTTTATATCCAAGAGTTTATTCAAAAGGAGAACATCAGACCCATCTCCTCCCCTTGTGGAAGACCGATTGTACTAGTACAGAAGAAATATGAGACCTGGTGTCTCTGCATTGATTACAGAGAATTAAACAAAATCACAGTCTGAAATCGGTACCCAATTCCCAAAATTGATGACCTTCTTGACCAACTCAAGGGGGAAATGTTATTCAATAAGATTGACTTAAAGTTTGGCTACCACTAGGTTCTCATCGAACCAACTGATGTATGGAAGAAAAATTTCAAATCTAAAGAAGGTCTCTTCCGAATGGCTGGTCATTTCCTTTGGATTAACAAATGCACCAACCACTTTCATGAGGTTAATGGATGATTTATTGATACCCTTCACCAACTCTTGTGTGGTGGTCTATTTGGATGATATCCTCATCTTCAACAGAACTTGGGAGGAGCACATGCAGCATATTCAACAGGTTTTGAGAACTCTGTGACAACACAAGATATATACCAACCTGGAAAAATGCTCCTTTGGCATGAACAAGGTCCAATACTTGGGCTACAATGTTGATGAGCATGGAGTACATGTTGATCCAGCTAAGATCCAAGTCATCCATGACTAGCGAGCCCCAACCACACTAACCGAGATTCAGAGCTTCTTGGGACTTGCCAAATTATATCGACAGTTCATGTTGGGATTCTCCCATATTGTATGGGCTCTCATCCAAGTGACCAAGGGTAGTGGCAGGGAAAATTTCACATGGGTGATCGAAAAAGATCTTTTAAATGAAAATGGTTGAGTTATTTAGCATGTGTTAAATTACCATTTAGGAAACTAATGAAAGAGGAAACATAAAAACCATTAATCAATATACATATCTGAACATAATCATGAATATCAGCAAATCATAAACATCAATGTGATAACGGAGTTCGGCAATCTCGCCTACATCTCCGGGCCTTTGTCTCATTGGGTGAGGTTTTCTTATTTCTATTTGAAGATTTAAATGTACATCATGAAAGTCCCAATGGATTACAAAACCGATCTAGTCATGTTCTACCAAAACTTAAGAACCCATCAAAACTAACGGCACCCAAATCGGATGAACAAAGCTCCCAGAAATGGCCCACAAAGGTGCGCTCCTCAATAGCTTCCTTGCATAAAAATGGTTTTTCCTCAATATTTCAACAACATTTCTCTACTTTGAAAGTCCCCCTTTGGCTTCAAGAGCCTCTGGTTTTTCTAGGCCTAAAGTTGGTAACCATCTCCCAACTTCTCCCCCGAGATCTGGCCTAAAAAAGGGCCCAAGATCCTCCAAAAATGGATAAAATCTCCAAAAACTATTGAAGAAATCCATTAAAATCATAAGTTATAGTATTAAAACCCACTTTGGAAAAATATTTGGGGCGCATCCCTTTTTTCCCGGGCTCCTGGTCACTTGGGAACCTTCCATGTGCCCCTGGGATGGCGCATGCACTAGTCTGGCCCCTTAACTCTCGACCCTCAGTCGCATGTATGGCCATGTGGCCTCGGGATTCTGCTCCATGCGCCAACTTGGTTAAGCCCCCTAGTTAATAGGTCATCGGTTATGCCCCTAGTCAGCGATATAGCCCGATAGACCGAGGCTAACCTTTAACTTATGCACGCAAACACACAACTCCAACACCAGGTCATATTGCTGACAGTTGGTAAAGCCCGAAACTGGGGACTAGTCTCAGAACATTCACGCCAACCATCTAGGAGCATAGACATATGGTAAGGTCCCATGTAGGTACGTCGGAGCTGGGGCTAGGCACCAACCCTATTCTTCGCCCAATACACAAAGCTTACACTTTGAATTTAAGCTGTGCCATATGGTGTTAAGACCCACTAGGTAGGTGGGCTTGTAGCCCAGCCTACATGAAGCCTCTGCACCCATGGAGGTCCACAGTTTGAATCCATTGGACTCCAAACCAAATTTTGATAAATAAAACAATGACCAATAAATGGGTGCCATGTGGAATCCCATGTTTGGGCCACATGGCACCACATTGTTCGCTGCTAACATGCCACGTGTCAAGCGCCCATTCATCTAGCTTTCATCCCAGGTGTCATGCCACTATACATACCATGTGTCGTACGGATGTACAGCCCTACCACATCAGTCGTATGGACGTGCCACGTCTCACCCTTGCAGTGGTGACACGTGTCACACTCTCATTGGTCCACCTGTCTGACACGTCACCATTCCATACGCTCAGTCACCTTGCCACATGTCAATCCATACGCCCAGTCAATACACTTGCCACATCAACACATTGTACCCTGCCACATTAGGTGTACGACTGTACGTCCAGTACAGTCAGCTTCCACGTGGCACTGTACAGACTTTACAGTCATCATTTTTTTACCTATTTGGCCAAATGAACATATCGCGATATCTTTGTCATATGATGTTCGTTTGAGCTCGTTCAAGTTGTGTTGGGTTCGTAACGTCGAGGCCTATGCACACATCCATTTTGAAGATATTATGATCACTTTGATTTTTAGGCCTTTCTAAGCCCCATCTGGCTCCTAGATCCAATTCTGGATCACACCTCCTCACTAAAGACCTTTTGGTCCTCCAAAAGGTTACAAAATTAAACTTTACGGATTACATACTCATAAGGAAAAAAACAAACACTATGTTGTACAAAAATGATGTTATAACAGGTCATCATTTCAACATGTGTGATTACATTAATGGAAGCAAAATACAATGAAGATGTGACATCCACTTCTGGAAAAACCAAGTGATTGTTTTCTTTCCTCCATGGTGTTCATATTGATTCACTGGTAATCTTTCTTCCTTCGTGAGTACATGCACAATCCTTTTGTACTTCTTTAGATGAAGCTCCGGATTAAGCTTCCAACAATTAGCCTTTTGATGTCCACCCCTATTGCAATAAGTGTCGTGATTTTTTGGCATCCAGACTTGTTTTCCCTTCTCTTTCTTCCATTGTGGAGTTGAGTCTTTATGTCGTGTCTCCTTCCTGATCGACATAAACTTCTTGTACATATACTGTCTCTTCCAACACTTGGCAACACAATGCTTGGGTGAATGACAAAATCTACAAGGATACATATTCCACAAGTTTCGGATTACATGATTATGTTTTTTATAATAAAAAATGTAATAGGAAAAATCATGACCATTATACCTTCCTTGTTGATCTTCACTTTGTTTTGGAGATGACTTGCATTCACTATCACCATATAGGAGTGATACACCATCACCTTTCGTGAATTGATCCTGCAATGACTTAGGCGGGTCATTTGAATCATTACTTGCTTCTGATGTTTTGGAGCCCATCTTGGAGAATGCTCCAATCTCCTCTTCGCCATATCCCAATCCTAAATAACGAGGTATTTCCACAAACTCTATGGGATTATCGATACCTTGGCCCTTTCTTCCAAGTCCCTTTCCTTCATATCCCATATTGGTTAGGAATTTCAAACCTATACCTCTTGTATGTTTTTCAAATGCACCAAAACCATCTTGATGGGAACAATGCGAAATTGATGAATGACCTTCATTGCATACCTCATAGATGTTTTATGAAACAGATGTAGAAGTAAATTCCTTCAATTCTTCTTTTCCTTTGTTTTTCTTTGAAGATTTCTCTTGAACTGATCTCTTTCATTCCAAGTAGTCTTCATACAACACTTTCACAATCTCGGACATGACAAAGACAGTTTTTCGCATATCCTTATCATCCTAAGAAAGTCCCTATTTAGATTCCATTTTATCAACTGAGATGAGCTTTCCCCTGGTAAACATGCAAACTCAAAATCCAACTGTCAACTAGCTCTGATACCACTTGATCCGAAAAGATCTTTTAAATGACAATGGTTGAGTTATTTAGCATGTCTTAAATTACCATTTAGGAAACTAATGAAAGAGAAAGAATGAAAGAGGAAACATAACAACCATTAATCAATATACACATCTGAACATAAGCATGAATATCAACAAACAATAAACACCAATGTGATAATGAAGTTAACCAATCTCACCTACGTCTCCGAGCCTTTGTCCTAGTGGGTGAGGTTTTCTTATTTATGTTCGAAGCTTTAAATTTACATCATGAAAGTTACAATGGATTACAAAAATGATATGTTCATGTTCTACCAAAACTCAAGAACCCATCAAAACTGACGGCACCCAAATCAGATGAACGAAGCTCCCAGAAATGGCCCGCAAAGGTGTGCTCCTGAATAGCTCCCCTTCATAAAAATGGCTTTGCCTCAATATTTCAACAGCATTTATCTTCTTTGAATGTCTACCTTTGGCTTCAAGAGCCTATGGTTTTTATAAGCCTTAATTTGGTAACCATCTCCCAACTTCCCCCCAAGATCTGGCCTAAAAAGGGGCCCAAGATCCTCCAAAAATGGATAAAATCTCCAAAAAGGTATAGTATTAAAACCCCTTTTTCTCGGGCTCCTGGTCACTTAGGAACCCTCCATGTTCCCCTGGGTTAGCGCTCGCGTTGGTCTAGCCCCTTAACTCTCGGCCCTCGGTCGCGTGTATGACCATGTGGCCTCGGGCTTCTGCTCCACACATGAACTTGGTTAAACCTACTGGTCAATAGGCCATCAGTTATGCCCCTAGTCGGAAAACTAGCCCGACCAACCGGGGCTAACCCTTAACTTCTGTGTGCCAGCACACAACTCCAGCACCGGGTCATATTGTGGATAGTTGGTAAAGCCCAAAACCGATGGCTAGTCTCAGAAAATTTGTGCCAACCGTCTAAGAGTGTATACATATGGTAAGGTCCCATGTAGGTACACCAGGGCTAGGGATAGGCCCTAGCCCTATTCTCCGCCCAATACACAAAGCCTACACTTTAAATTTAATCCACACCATATGGTGTTAATACCCACCAGGAAGGTGGGTTGGTAGCCCGGCCTATGCAAAACCTATGCACCCATGGAGGTCCACAGTTTGAATCCAGTGGACTCCAAACCAATTTTTCCTAAAAAAACCAATGACCAATTAATGGGTGCCATGTGGCACCATGTTTTTCGTCATTAAAATGCCAAGTGTCAAGTGCCCATTCATCCAACTATCTACCCAAGTGTCATGCCACTATAACTGCCACATGTTGTATAGTTGTATGACCCTGCCACGTCATCCGTACAGATGTGCCACATGTCAACCTTGCAGTGGTGACACATGTCACACTCTAATTGTTCCACCTATCCGACACGTCATCAGTCTGTATGTCCAGTCACCTTACCACATGTCAATCCATACACCCAGTCAGCACACTTTCCACATCAGCACATTATACCCTGCCATGTCAGCTACACGGTCATACGGCCTGTACAGTCAGTTTCCACGTGGCACTGTACGGACTGTACAGTCATCATTTTTTTTTCCTGTTTGGCCAAATGAACATGTCACTATATCTTGGTCATACAACACCCGTTTGATCCTGTTCAAGTTGTGTTGGTTTAACAACGTCGAGGCCTATGCACAAGTCCGTTTTGAAGAGATTCTGAGAACTTTTATTTTTAGGCCTTTTTTAGCCCCATCTGGCTCCTGGATCCAATTATGGATCAATGGTGGAAGGAACAACAATGATCATTTGATGATATCAAGCATCACTTGTTCTCATCTCTAGTACTCTCCTTATGTGACCTGAAACAACCGTTTGATATTGAGACTGATGCATCCAACCATGTTCTAGGGGCAATTCTCACTCAGCATGGTCATCTCGTAGCATACCATAGTGACACACTCTCAGATACTGCCCGAAAATACCCAAACTATGAAAAGGAAATGTATTCCATTGTACAAGCCTATCGTCAATGGAAACATTACATTCTGGGAAAGGAGACAATCATCCACACTGATCAAAATCCTTTGTAGTTCATACAGACACAGGGGAAGTTGCAGAATTACTGCCATCAGAAGTGGTCCACCTACCTACAGCAGTTGCATAAAAAAATCAAGTATAAGACAAGGAGAAAAAATTGTGTCACTGACTGCCTCAATCAACCTCCCATGGCTGCACTCACCACTGTGCTCCATTCCTATGGGCATGAGGCAACTGAGTGGACCCAACTTTATCAACAATATTCAAACTTTGCCACCACCTATCATCTCTTGGGTATAGACACGAATGTCACCGATTTTCACATTCAGGATAGACTATTATTCCATTTGGGCCATCTTTGTTTTCCTACAAGAGAGCATGCAATGCTGATTTGGGAGACTCACTACAGTCGGATGGCAGGACATTTTGGCATGGAGAAAATTGTGGTCGTTCTAAAGAAACATTTTATTGGCCAAAATTTCAAAAAAACGTCAACAAGTATATCAAATCTTGAATTGCCTATGCCATTTCCAAGCCAACCATCAAGAAGAAAGGATTATACACCCCTCTTCCTACTCCTAAGAGGCCTTGGGAATCCATCTCAATAGATTACATGTATGGTCTTCCATCCACCAAGCAAGGAAATTATTATGTATTTATGGTAATTGATCGGTTTTTGAAGATGGCCATTCTCACAGCCTATAAGAAGAGCATCACAACAACATAGACTACCAATATCTTCTTCAAATGAGTGTGGGTCTATTTTGAGATACCACATACCATCATCTCTGATCGGGACAACAGGTTCCTTAACACATTTTGGTTGATTCTTTGGTCATTGTTGGACACCAAGCTCACTAAATCCACTTCCTTCCACCCTCAAATTGATGGCCAAATAGAGATCATCAATCGGATGATTGTGCACATCCTGCACATGTATAACTCTAAGAATCCACATACATGGGATGAGAGCCTTCCCTATGTTCAACACAACTACAAGAGGGCTCTCCATAGCTCCACTGACCATATCCCATTTCAGGTGGGGTTGGGATTCCAACCCTTGGGTCCCATTGATGTTGCACTACCTCTTGCAAACACATAGGTAGAATCTTCCCAAGGTCAGTCTAAGGCTGACAAAGACACCAAATTCATTGAGTGGATTCAACACATCCTCCAACATATCCATGAGAATTTGCAGAAAGCCAATTCTAAGTACAAGAAGCGCCATGATCAACATAGTGTATCACACCAGTTTCAAGTGGAAGACAAGGTTTGGTTACATTTATAGAAAGAGCACCTTATAGGGCCCCATCGAAATTTTCTCCCACTTTGCTATGGGCCTTACACTATCACCAAGGTTGTGGGTAGAAATGATTTTGAGCTCAACACTCCACCCTTCCTTGGCTTGCACCCCGTGTTAAATGTGGACCTCCTTTGGCCATATTTTCCACCATTATTGGACACCTCAGAGATCACAAAACAATTGACACCAATAGATCTTAACTTTGACTGCATGGAACATGAATCCACTGATAATATAGTGGGAAAACAGGTCAAGGGCACTCGCCAGCATAGGATCCAACTTTATTGGGTTGTTAAGGAAGGGCAACTCCTACACCAAGGTAAGTGGCTCACCCGGAACCAAATTTAGCAGAATCTTCCTCACCTGATGGGGAAACTCAACGCAATGGAGACCATTGCTTCCTAATGGGGGAGGACTGATCTAGGTGGTTATTGGTGGCCACCCACCTATTCCAATTGGCTCCTCTTGACAATTTTTAGTTCAACACGTTCTTCTGTATTTCTTTGTAATTGTGGGTTCTACACTTCCAGGGTTGTCTAAATCCCTACACATATTCCAGGTGGAGACTGGTGACCATTGACCTAATCCAACTGACTTATTTTGGAAGTTTTCATGTTAGCACATCTTTTTGTACTTCCAGGGCCGTTTTGGGGCCCTAAACAATGTTTTTTCGGCTTTCCATAGTCAAACTATAGACGGAGCCAGAGTTTTATGACATAATGTGTAGTTCTCGAGAAGACCTTTCCAACATGCTATCATGTGCCTAAAACAAAGATCGTATGCAAAAGTTACGACTTTGGCAAGTTGAGATACCAACTTACCCATCGAGGCCCACATAACTTTTGGTGTTTCATCTCCTAGGGTTAGGTTTTTGGATGTGTAGGGTTTTGGAATTCATGAGTAATGTTAAAAGGGCCTTTGGAGCCTTTTTATTCATTCTACTCATATGGATGCACCTAGCAGCCACATCTCTTCTCAGAGATAGCTACCACCATTCGAGCAAATTGTTTTCAGTTCTGCAGTTTAACAATTTCAACCTATTTTATTTATTGAATAGAAGTTATTGTTCACTAGATATATGGTGTTGTTCTCTATATCTTTGTGTTATTGTATTTAGTCTGTTATTCATTTCATTCTGCTCATAAATTCGGATCATCCATAGTCTATCAAATATTGGAAACTTCTCACATGCACAAATCCCTTTTACAAATGGTTCCCAAGATCTTGGAAGACCTCTCAATGCTACATTCACCAACTCAGCATCCTCAACTATCACACTAATGGTTGCAAGATGATAATGGATCTGAGTTATCTTCATAAGGTAGCTAACAATTGTATCTTCACTGGTCATCTTAACAACTTGAAATTGGTGCTTCAAATGTAACTTCTTGCATGTATTCCCTTTTTGGTATATACATACCAAAGAATCATACATTTCCTTGGCAGACATCTTCTCTACAATGTGAGGAATCAAGTGAGCCTTCATAGATTCTAGCAAGACCCGCTTGGCCTTCACTTCCTTCTTGTTGTGAGATTCCAATTTATCTGGATCGATAGGACTTGCAACCACACTCTCAACATACTCCTTGAGGTCATTCTCCTCCAACAGAAGAAGAACCTTGGTCTTCCAAGCCCGAAAGTTAGTTTCCCCTTCCAACCTATCCTCAATCTTCAAATTGTTCACCATGGTGACCTACCCAGGAAAAAACAAAAATCTACAACAACAATCGGTTGTACTTGCAGTAGAAACTGTGTCTCAAGAGATGAACCCCTCTCTTCCTTCAAATCCTTATCTTTGATACCATGTCAATTTTCACGTGCAATTCTATGTGACTAATTTTAGATCTGAAAATTACTTCCTAGTGATCAAACAATAAATAATAATAATAATAATAATCTATTTTTAAGGTCACGGAAACAACAAGATATGAGATAAATCATCCACATACTTGAAACACAAAAAAAATTGTTCTGTAATTGTCAAATTCTAAATTTTTTTGAAGGAAAAGTTAGCCTTATCCATAGTGTCAAAATCACAAAAAACTGAGGACAACCTAGTCCTCTTCAACAAATACAAAATCAACAAATTACTTGGAAAATACTCTGCCCATAAATCTGTTGCAGCCACCTGTACGACCTGCTGACATCAGCATGTACAGACCGCTAAAAATGCCTATAAAATACACACATGTGGACTATATCTTATCCTTCACATGTGTGACTGTACGAAATGTTCGGTTCACATGTGCGTCCTATACAACTCCTTCACACGCGCGACTATACTCCTTCCTCACATGTGCAGCCTTTTTCTTCTCTCTTCCTCACACGTTTGACTCACACGTGTTCCCTCTCTTGGTTGGAAAAGAATCCTTCCTTGGCTTGAAACAAGAACAAAAAATCCTCCAAGAAACCATAGGCCAGATTTGCCACAATTGCAAAATTTCCCTTGCTGAAATTTTCAAGCTCCTAGCACAAGTGCATTCTCACTTATGCTAACACCATAATGACACAATGAGATTTGTCACAATCTCTCATCTCCTTATATAGGAGTCTAATGAGTGAGTTTAGACACCGCTTCTAAACTCAACATTTAATTAGAATATTTAATTCATCTTTATGGGTGTGAAACCCCAACACAAGCCCACAAGGGCCATCACCAATCCCATGTGGCCCTAGCCTCATCCCAAGAGTGTTTTCACTAAAACGAAGGTGTAAACTAGTTCCAACAAATATTCCCACATGCTTGACACCATTTCCCCTTGTGGGAATGCCTCCAAATACTACAAAAGCATCAACACTCCCATGGTAAAATTAACTAAATTATTATAATATTTTCAAGTCACTTGTCCTTTATATTATCTAAATGATCACATATTATAAAAAACAATGAATAATTAGCCAAATATTTGATATTTATATATGGATGTACAACTTCATATTTTGAAATTAAACTATTTCATATCAAGTCTATAAATGACCATAAGATCCCTTATGTTATGACAATGAAATTATCACAACATCATAATGAAAAAAAAGGTGTGATCCCTGAAATAATTTCATATTAATATGTGTATGTAAATATTGAGAGGTGTCCCTCAACGAGGAATGATGCTTTCTTTTCACCTTATTCTGACTTTATGAACTTCTACACGAAACCCTACATGATCCTTCAAGAAGATTCAACACCTTTCCTTCAAAAAACTCCCTGAGCGACTTCCTTGTCTTAGCGAGAAAAAACAGAAGGATAATAGTGCTCCATAATCCTTAGTGAACCTCGGGTAAACCTCGAATGAAATTTTACTCAAAATGAATGATATTAAAAAATGCATTGCGGGAAATCTCTATTGATTTCAGAAAATATTTACAGAGCTTTTCAGACTTACAAACTCAAATTCACTTCTTTCGACCATAACACATTTCAGGATACCTCAAACCTTAGTATAATATAGCTTGACCTAAGGAATTATCTAGAAACCCTTCGGCTTCTGGTGCTACTAGAAAACTCTTCAAACAAACTTGTGAGTTCTTCCACTTTAGTTCATATGCTCCTAGCGAAGTAGTTCCTGCACAGACTATCAAACTAACGACAGAAAGACTCAAAGATCAGACAGGAGGGAGCTCAGAAAACAAATACTAACCAAGAATCTAAGACTTGATGCCTCAAATGAGTGTCCTCGAGCTTTATTTATAGAATTTCTCTAGACTTTTGACTGACCAAACGTGCAAGAATCGTCCTAAATGGTCAACAAATATTTTTAGTACAGACTGAAAATATCTTTCGTAAATTCTTTAATTTCCAACATATTCCTTAGAATGTGGGTCAAACCACACCAAACATTGGATAAGTGCTCTGATTTCTAAGGATTTGCATGAAAATAAAATCATACGAAGAAGATATTAGTCATGATCACAAAACATACCCATATTATATTGTTGGGAATAGCCTCCACCAGTTTCCCAAGATTTTGAATAAAGATTACGTACTATGATGGTTCGTCCTTGGAATGATTGTGCAGAGATTCTCATTTTTACAAGCCATTGGATATGATGAGTTTCATGCATTGATAAGATCATGTCATCAGTAATTTTGTCAGGTTCAAAGAGATCATGGATTTCTCTGAGTGGAATATCTTTGGCTGTGCATTCTATCTTTAAGAATGTTGGGTCCACTATGCTTTTGTTGATGCCAAAGTCTCTCCACCAATCTGATAGCTAAACAAGATATAATCCCCTCATACTAGTATATACACTTCCAAATTTCAATAATGTGAAATGTGTCTTATTCCTATTCACTTTCCTGAGACAATTCCACCATGACTTTTTGTATTCACTGTAATTCATGTATGTTTCGAAGAAATTATGTGTGGGATCTTGATCTGGCCAAAGAGCATAGGAGTGGGGTCTGTCAAGTGTAAAATATTGATGAAATAATCATGTATTATTATTAAACTATTGCCAAATCAAGGTTATATCTATGAAGGTGTAGCATAAAGAGGAAGTAGAATCAACTACAACTTTGGTCGATCTGTCAGAAAGCATGTCTGGAATATTTCCAGTGTAAAATGGGATTCTTCTGAGTTCTGGATCGTAATTTGTTAGCATATGAATTGGCTACAAATTCATATCGAGAACTTCAATTCTTGTGAGTTTCCATAATTGAGCATATACTTCCCAATCTTCATTGTCTGGGATATTCCTTATTTGTTCACCTCCATTTTTCCATTCAGTAAAAATGACCAGACAATGTCTTTCTGTATTTGATTTTGCTTTTTTTGTAACCACGTTCTCTTGTCCTCACTCACTTGTTCCCTTGCTCTCTTGCACACACTCACTTGTTTTCACGCTCTCTTTTTTTCACACTCACTTGAAGGTTTTCTCTACTGATAAAATCAGGGATAGAATTTTTAGAGCCTTTGATATGTTCAATATCAAAATCAAAATTTGAAAATAGAGCTTGTCATCTTGCAAATTTTGCTTCAATTGCTTTAGTGATTTTCTTATGTAACACCTTGTTCATTGCAACAACATCAGTTCTGAGCAGATTTTTTTTATTGATGAGATAGATTTCAAACTTATTGATTGCATTGAGGGTTGCCTTTATTTCTTTGTCAATTGTTGCATAGATCTTTTCATTTTCAAGCCAGGTCCCTAAAGAAAACTGTATGATTTCTTCATGTGGCTTTGATCTTCCTTCCTTAACTTGTTTAATAACTACTCCCCATCCTTGGTCAATGGACTCAGACTCAACAATTTTAAAGATTTCATCACTTGCAACATGCAGTATTCGCAAGTTCTTGACTTTAGATTTTATCTTTTCTCACAGCCTCAGTGCGTGCTTCAATCCAAGGCATAGGATCCTTTTTGAGCCTGTCATTCATAATTTTTCTATCTTTAGCACGATATTTATAAAAATGACTGACATAGTTCAAGATTTCTACAAAGTGTTGGAGTTGGGTCTTATCAGTTATTTTGTCTGGAAATTTTTCCACAAATTCCACTTCGTGGGTCTGAAGAGAAATTTGGCCATTTGAAATTGTGTGACCCAGAAATTTGACAGAGGTTTTAAAGAGCTCCATTTTCATTTTAGAAAGAACTAGACCAAACTGTTTGATGACCTTTAAAAACATCTCCAAATTCTTGAAATGTTGGTCTATGGAATCTAAGAAGACTAATATATCATCTATGTAGACAATTGGCCAGTCAAAATGTGTCTTTAAAGTATCATTCATAACCCTTTGAAAAAATTTCGGAGCATTCTTAAGGCTGAAGGGCATAACATTCCATTCATAGTGACCTGCACGAACACTAAATGCAGTTTTGAATTTATCTTCTTCCTTTATATCCACTTTCCAAAATTGAGATTTTAAATCAAACTTTGAAAATATCTTTGCATTTTCTATTCTATTGACCATAATGGATTTGTGGGGTATAGGATAAGTAACATCAGCTATGATTGAATTTAAAGGAGTATAGTTTACTACCAATATTGGGACTCCTTGAATCTTCTCATAATGTTTATTAACATAGAATCCATAGCAATTCCACGGGATAATGGATTCTTTGATCAATCTTTTTTTCAATAATCCTTGGATTTCTTCATAACACAATTTCTGATATTTATCATTCATAGTATTGCTCTACTTCTACAAGGTTTTCCCTCATAGCTATCTTTGTATGGAAATTCATCAAAATGTGTTTTTATTTCCAAAAATGAAGTTGGGAGTTCTGAGCATACCTAATCTTCAAATATTTTTTGCAGTTGATTAATCATGTTTTGAATCTTTAGTTCCTTGAGTTGTTTATCAATCCTCTAATTACTCTTCATTTGTTGAAGTTATTGAATCTTTTTCTCTTTCTCTATAAGATTCTGAGACATTTGAACCATTGTGGACAACTTAGGGACTGATATAAATGCGAGTACAATTTTTCTTCTTGCTATTGTAATAAAATATCCATATTTTTCATTTGGTAAATTTTCAGAACCATGTGGTTCAACGATAACCAGAAATGGAGTACCTAAAAGACAAGGTATTGAAATTTCTACAAGTGAAAACTTCAGATTCAAGCAGTAAGGTCCAAAACATAACTTGACCCTTTCAATTTCAAATTCCATCTTTAGGGTGTGATTACCTAGGCCAATGGCTCTATTGTTATTTTTTAACCAATAACAAGAAGGAATAGAATCTTTATTTAGGATGTTAAAATCTGATCTTGAATCGATCAATGCTTTCAACTTAAAGATTTGACCTTGAATATTCAGCTTAATCATCACATGATATTGCTGATGTTGGATGGCCATTATTCTCATAGAATTCATACCTTCTATAGAATTTGTTTCAAATGTACTAATGTTGGAATTTGCATTCTGCGGTATTTCTTCTAGGGAAGGCATGAATTGTAGGGCCTGGATTTGTTGTTGTAACCCTCTTATTTCTTGTCTAGCCCATGAATTAGCTTTGTATCCATCCTCAATTTCTGATTCTTTTTCAATCTTTTCTAGTCTTTGCTTTATTTCTGCAACTTCCTTCTTAAGAATGTTTATTTGTTTTCCCAAATCATTTATAGTCAAAGTTCTCATATTATCATTCTGGTTTTGTCTAATAAATAACTTGGTATTACTTTGAAAAGAAGCATCTATGAACAATGGCTTCTTACCTGAGTTTGTAGTTTTTGTTGGTTATTGAGATTTTACCATTGTTTTTAGAAATGAATCTAAAAGTGGAGCCTTCATTTATCCTTTTGGAAATGCCTTGATTTGTGCCATCATCTGAGCATCTCCATCAAATTAATTTTGAGCCATACATATTTTAGGTTTTGGTTCATCTTCATCTTCTTCTTCTTCTTCTTCATTTGTTTCTTCATAACTTGAAGACTCTATCCACCAAATACAAAACTTTGGATCTTTACAGTTGCAATCATTTGCTATAAGTAACATTTCTTCATCAGAGGATTCACTAGAGAAATATTCAAATTCATAAGTGTCAGTAGATTGACAACATCCTTCCTAAAGCATATGAACTTCTTCCTTCTTAGGAAAAGGATGATGTGGGCATTGATTTGTATCATGGTGACTTGAGCCACATCTGTTGCAGCAAATTGACATTATTTGCCTAGAATACTCAGCCTTTTGTTGTGAAATATTACCTTTATTTTTCTTGGATTGTTCTCCTTGTGGACAACTATTAGCCAAGTGTTTTGGTTGTCCACATAACCAACAAGTTAGGTTGGACTTACTTTGTTGTTTGGAACACTACAATTTGATATCTTCTGGGGAGTAATAATGAGACTCTGTGTATTTCCTATAATGACATATTTTCCTCTTATCTTTTTGGTAAGGCCCGGGCTTTCCCTTTTCATATTTTTGGAATCTTTGTCTCATGGCTTTCTTTTCCCTTTTCTTTCTTCTAACTAGGTCATCTAGGGTCATACCATATTTTTCGCAGATAGATCTACTATATGGTAATTTTGATAACTTTTGTATTGACTTTGTAACCTTCATGCTATCATACAATCCTACAAGGGAAGAGGTAATGAATGTGTAAATTTCTCCCCAACTATAAAGCTCATGATGTTGAACAAAACTTTTTTGTACTTTTAAATATTCAACAAATTTTCTGGGGAGAGAAGCAAGATATACTTGCTTCCATAGAAGGTTTTTTCTATATTTTACCTCATATATCCTTTGAGTCCATTCTATATGAAAATCATCATAATTGGACATTCTCTTACATTTCATTCCCATTAGAATTATGACATGTTAATTAGAGAGTTCATGTTTCGTTCCACACCAATGCTCAAGAATGAATGTAGTCAATGCACCTATCATATTATTTTTTGTTTGGCCATCTTCTTTAAAAACTATATCCCCATTTTCATCTTAAACTTGTTCCTTTTTCCATTTTCTCAACTAGGGTAGGTGAAGACTCTATTTCCCATCCTTTAGCCAAAGTTTCTGTAAAAAATTGTATAATAGACTTACATGCTTCTATTTCACTTTTCCCTTTCATGCACGACTCTGTAGGAAACATACATTATGTCTATAACTTGAAGGATTTGTCCTGTGGTCATGCTATCTATGTTCCATTCTGGGAAATTTTCATCTGTAAATGTTTGTGCCTCTGGTAGCTTTCCTTTTCCATAAAGGTATGGAGCTAGAACCTTAGTCATGTTCCAAGGAACTAGTTCTTTAGTAGGAATAATATGAGATTGTGTAACCAGAAGATGAGTCGAGGATGATTCTTCCTATTCTGGGGGAAAATGGACTGGAAACTTTTTCTTCAAATCAGTTTCTTCAGGAATGTAGACTGTAGAGTTTGTTGATGAGACCTTTTTTGGAAATAAGTAAGAACTAGGAATTGGTTTGTCAGGAAGCTTTCCAGATTTTTCTGATACTTTAATGATAGATTCCCCTATGTTCTTAAAAGCTTCACCTAATCCTTCCTTTAGTTCTTCATGGTCTCTTTTTGAAGAGTCGTTTTCACTTTCTAAAGTGTTTTTTATTTCAGAGACTTGGGAATTGACAGAGTTTATACTCGAAGCAACTTGATTTGAAGAGACTTGAAGTTGATCTATTTGTCGCTTTCTAGCATAGTCATTGGTTACAAATGTATGTGCTTCCATCCCTCTTAGAGAAGTATTTTTCCAATTTAATTGTTCAAACACACTTTGGAGTATTATCTTTGAATTTGTTTGCTGAGATTCTTCCTTGTGAATCATGAGGGGAGTATCCTTAGCTTGTTTTTCCTCTTCTCCTAGAATGATTCCTTTAAAAGGGAGAAACGAGAAATATGTATTAGATGTTTGTCCATCTAAGGCTTTCCATTTGTGTTTGGTACTGACACTTTGTTTGGTAGACATCATTTGAATTACTTCTTTTTGGGAAAGACTGTACCATTCATAAAAGGATATCCACAAATCCTTTATTGTCATATATGTTTTCCATTTCTCAAATAAATTCTTCTTTAGTTCTGCGAAAGTAGTGGAATTAAATTCGTTGGCTTGGGGATGAGTAGACAGATCCCAATTTAACATTCTCTTAATCCATTATATGTTTACTCTTCTTCTAGGAAATCCATTCATAAGGTAAAAAAAAAATGTGCATCTCTGGGAATGATGATTTTTGTAGTCCTGTGGGTAATGGATTTTCAAATCTGTAGGATGGAGTTATTACATCTATTTGTTCAATATAACCTAATCCATATCTTGGATTTCTCGGTGGTCTAAATTAGCTAAATGTGTCTCTAATTCTAGCTCAAGAATATGGTGCATCATTAAGACATGGATTTCATGGGAAAAATCTATGTCTGATGTATCAGAACACTTTGGATGAGAACAACTTTGTTTTGAGATCAAGATTCGAGGATAATCACTTCTGGGATTATGGTTTTTATGTATAGGAGAACATACATGAGGTTAGGTATTGACCATCTTAAGGCATATAAGGCATTGTCTTGGAAGAATAGAAGGTGGTGTCATCCAGATGGGTTCATGAGTACAAATGGGTGGATCTATGTGTTCAAATTTTGGAGATGGAAAAGAAGATGTAGATGGAAAGTTTAAAAATACTTCACCACGTTGGTTGCTCTGAAAGGACTAACTAGAGACAAGAGAAGAACATAAAGGGCATTGGATGAGTCCTGGAATGTGTGGCCATTGAAAAATGGGAGTGTGAGAACATTCAGATCTGATTGTATGTGATGCAGGATATGATGACTTAGAAGAGACAAAACTTCTTGGAGGAAACTAAATAACTTCTTGAGTATGATCTTCTATAATATCTACAGTATTGAGAGTAATTTGGGGTGAGGGCTTAGGAGCCTGAACTATCCATTCAGTAAGAAAACCTAATTGTTCCCATGAAATGGATTGGGGAATAAGTTTGGCATTGTCTCCAGAGGTATGTACTAAGGTAGAACTCTCTGAATCTCTATCAGGTGCATGCAAAATTGTTGGACATAGAGTGTTAGTATCTCTAAGTGCCAACTTATAATGGATTGCAATAATTTCAGAACTAGGTTTCATATCATATCCTTTGGTGAGAACATTGACTTGCAATATATCTTTGAGATTTGGGTCAGTGACAGAAAATCTAAAATTTGGATGGCAGTGAAACTAGATAGGGCCTTTAGAAAGATCACCTTGTACCCCTCCTATTAGAGCATGGACAAATTTGTTGAAACAATTATCAAGCACAACAATAAGAGCGAATGCAGGTATACCATCTCTGTGCAGAGGTTCAATGCATATTCTGATACATCTGAGATGTAGGAAGTTTACTATGGCTTTTTTGGCTTCAATCCTAATTTCATCAGGGTCTAAGGTAGGGATAATACAATGATCAAATGCATTATGTTGGACTTCAGAGAATGTTTCAATGATTTTAAATTGAGAAGATGCACGTAGTTGAAACATAGGCATATCATCATAAATATATTTAGCGGATAACTTAGGAAGTTGCCACCTAAAAAGAGGCTTTTCTTCTTTATATAGTTTATTGAAACTATTTACATCGCGCATTCTCATTAAACCAAACCAACGAAAAATAGTTGAAATTTCATTTTTAGCATTATGACTTTCTTCTATTGCTTTATGTTTCATTTGTTTATAAGACATAAAGCGAGAAGTATTAGAACTAGAGAGAGAATCTATGAAACCTAGATTGACTATGATACCAATTTTTATAAAGACATCCCTCGACGAGGAATGATACTTTATTTTTACCTTCTTCTAACTTTATAAACTTCTACACAAACCCCTACACAAAGCACGATGTATATTTAATGCTACTTAATGTTTATTCCATATTTAAATGATCACAAGATCCCTATGTTATAACAATGAAATTATCACAACATCATAATTAAAAAAAAGTGTGATTAATGAAATAATTTCATATCAAAATATCGATGTAAAGATCATTCATTTATTGATTCCATGGAAGCACGACGTATATTTAATGCTACTTAATGTTCATTCCATATTTAGATATAGAAATAGAAATAAATCATTTATTTCATCCCTCACTCTATATTTAAAAATCAAACTTTTGAGTGTGAGATCATTTAATATAATATAATATTATATTATATTATAACATCACGCCACATATAATGTAAAATCATTACATCATAATTTCTTCTCATTAACTTATGCTTACCTTTCCTTTCACATAGAATCCATAAGCTTACCTTTCCTTTCGCATAGAATACATAATGGAAGATGATATAAACCTTTTCAAACAACTATATTTGAAATAAATATTAGAAAACTCATTGAAATCGTATAAAAACAATTAACTTATACTTAGTCATATAAAGTTACATTACAACTTTATTCCCATAAGTTTTGAGCATATTCAATGAAATTAAGAAATATCTTACTCATTATATTATTATTGTTTTTTAATCTATTAAAATTTTAGTACCATATTATTATAATAATTCCAACAACCATAAAATTACACAATAACATTCTTGTGAATCCACATATTTCAAGCCCCAAGAAATTTTTCCTTTGATTTATTGGTTTCTCTTTTATGCTTCTTAGTTAAAAGAAAAAAAATACATTTTAATATATATGATTTATTGATTTTTTTTTGGTGCTTCTTAGTTAAAAGAAAAAGATTTTAATATACATGGTATACTATCTTATTGAGGTCACTTTTTAAGAGAAATTTGGGTTTTTGCGAAATAAACAAATTCATGATGTAGTTGTTGTCACCTAGTATGCCCTCCACTCCATCAAAACCTCTAGTCAGGGTATTGCGATACTTTAATTGGACATCTCAAAACTCTACGATTGCGTCAATTGGACCTTTCTACATTTGGTCTTAATTCAAATGGGAAAGCAGTTATCAGTGGTAAATTAGATTATGGGGTGCATCGAGTCACTGCCTTTTGATGTCCTAATAAATGGAACACCCTCCAAATTTTTCAGAGCCACACGTGGACTAAAATAGGGATGCTCGCGATCTCCCTTCCTCTTCTTAATCGTGATTCGTGGCTGAAGCTTTGAGCAAGTTGCTGACATAAGCCAAGAGGATCAATCTCGGGAGTGAAAATTTTGGATCGGGATTCCATATCTCACCTACTTTATGTAGATGACGTTTTATGTTTTTCCCAAGGCACTGAGAGAGATCTCTCCCCCTTAAAATGGATGTTGGATTTGTTTTGGAAGGATACAAGAATGCAAATCAACATAGACAAATATTGTCTTTTATCTCATAATTTTCCTAATTAGGTGTCTCAATATATCCTGGATCTCCTTCCCTTCTCATAAAGAGATCGAGAGTGGTCTAAAATATTTGGGATTTCACCTCAATCCAAACAACTACTAATTTGCAGATTGGCTTTGGTTAGTCAAGAAGGTGGAGGGGGTGGGTGTTGGTTTGGGTCAACAAAATGTAATTGAGGGGTGGTAGGTTGGTGTTGTTGAAATTTGTTTGGGAGAGTATCCCGATATATTGGATCTTGATTGTGTTTGTCATAGAAGGAATCCTTTCCAAAATATGTAAGGCTAACTTCCAGTTCCTTTGGTTATGATATCATGTGGATTTGAGTGGTCCTTGCCAAGGAGCTAGGGGGTTGGGGCCATAGAAATATTTTCTCCTTCACCCAGGTTTTGGAGGGAAGGAGCCTGTGGAGACTCATTCAAAGCAATTCTCTATGGAGTTGAGTTCTAAGATCCAAATATCTTCCCGGACAGATAATAGTTGATTGTTAGCTAAGGCAGGCTCGTAAGTCACCAAGAGGTTCAACTATTTGTAAGGCATTGGTCGCAGCTTTCCCCTTGGTGGGTTTGTGGACGGGTTGGAGGGATGGAAATTGTTAGAGTATAAGACTGTGGGAGAACCCTTGGCTAGGGTTGGAAAATGATATCAATTTTTTTGAGTCTCTTTTATAGGCGACTCATCCGGGCGACATCTTCTCTTTGGAGGATGCTAAATCAAAAATGCCTTAGGGAGACTCCAAAGATGTTAAATCAAAAATGCCTTAGGCTTTAGGGAGACCTGGATGAACTTAGTCCGCTGAGAACCTCGTTCTGGCTAGAGAAAACGCTTTAGAATGTAAACACTATATTAGTAAATTGGTTTCCAATTTCATTAGGTTGAAAGAGGACAAAATAGACACCTTATGTTGGTCAAAAAAATCCCCAATTTGGGGATTTCACAACAAAGCTAGGATATAAACTAAAAATGGAATCAATGTTTGTAGGGGAAAAACAGTGGTGGTGGAGCATCCTATGGAAGATCAGTGCTCCTATAAAAAGCAAGATAACTCTGTGGCTATATCTAAATAAAAAGCTATTAACTTGGGATGTTGGTTTAAAGAGGGGATGGATTCGTCCAAATAGGTGTGCATTATGGAAAAACAACAAAGAATCCTCTTCTCACATTTTCATTGTACGTCCATATGTAGTGCAAGTGTTGAGGATCATGAAGGTGGAACTCAAGTCGAAGACATCTTGAACAAAGTTGAGGATGGTAGAATCTTTAAAATATTGGCTCTCAAATTCTTCGGTGAAATTGTTCTAGGGGCTTCCATGCATATTGGTCCAAACTATCTGGTGGGCACATAATTCCAATGCGTTCCAAAGTAAGGATATCTCGCTTGAGGTCATTTGCAAGTCTAATTATCAGGATGGAAAATGAATTCATGATTGATCTCAAACCCAAAAACCTGATACTATTGTCTATCCCCGACCTAGATTATGAAATTCCTTGGGGACTCTTTAACAGATCCAACCAGGAACATCCTCCTTATTGGGAGGTTGGAGTGGCTCTGTTTGTGAGTCAAAATCACTTTATACACATTAGGTACACAACATGATGGGGCATGATCTGGATTTAGGAGTGGAACGAACTGATTAACAGACTGAATACAATAAACACGGAGATATGAAGAACAAAATAGATATCCAGTGAAAAATATCTTCTATTGAATGAATGAAATAGGTTGAAACTGTAAAACTGCAGAACTGAAACATTTGCTCAAATGGTGGTAGTTATCTCTGAGAAGAGATGTGGCTGATACACACATTCGTCTAAGCAAAATGATTACAATGAGGCTCCAGAGACATTTTTAACATCACTCGTGAATGTCGAAACCCTAGACATCTAAAAACCTAACCCTAGGAGATGAAACGCCAAAAGTTATGTGGGCCCCTATGGGTAAGTTGGTACCTCAACTTCTCGGGGTCGTAAATTTTGCATACGACCTCCGTTTTAGGTGCATGATAGCCCGTTGGAAAGGTCTTTTCGAGAACGACACATTATAATGTCAAACTCTAACTCTATCTATAGTTTGACTGTGGCGAGAAAAAAAAACATTGTTTAGGGCCCCAAAATGTCCCTGGAAGTACAAAAAGATGTGATGACATGAAAACACACAAAATAAGTTAGTTGGATTAAGTGGGAGGCCACCAGTATCCACCTAGAAAATGTGTATGGCTTTAGACATCCCAGAAGTGTAGAACCCACAATTACAAAGAAGTACAGAAGAGTGTGTTGAACTAAAAACTGCCAAGAGGAGCTAGTTGGAATAGGTGGGTGGCCACCAATATCCACCTGGATCAGTCCTCCCCCCTTAGGAAGAAATGGTATTCATTGCGTTGATTTCCCCCATCATGTGAAGAAAATTGTGTTCAATTTGGCTCTGGGTGAGCCACTTTCCTTGGTGGAGGAGTTTCCCTGCCTTGACAACCCGATAAAGCTGGATCCTCTGCTGACGAGTGCCCTTGACCTGTGTTTCCACTATCTAATCAGTGGATGCATGTTCCATGCAATCATGTTTGAGCTATGTTGGTTTCAATTGTTTTACGATAGCTAAGGTGTCCAATAATGGTGGGAAATATGGCCGAAGGAGGTCCACATTGAAAACTGGGTGCAAGCCAAGGAAGGGTGGAGTGTTGATCATTGCTACCCACAACCTTGGTGATGGTTTAAGGCCCATAGCGTTGTGGGAGGAGATTTCGATGGGGCCCTGTAAGACGCTCCTTCTACAAATGTAACCATACCGTGTCTCCAACCTGAAACTGGTGTGGTACCCTGTGTTGATCAAGGTGTTGTTTGTACTTAGCATTGGCTTTTTGCAAAATCTCATGGACCTGATGGAGGATGTGCTAAATCTGCTCAATGAATCTAGTGGCTTTGTCGGTCTCAGACTGAACATGGGAAGATTTTGTCTGTGTGGTTTCCATAGGTAGTGTAACATCAATGGGACCCAAGGGTTGGAATCCCAGTCCCACTTGAAATGGGCTATCGTCGGTGGAGCTATGGAGAGCCCTGTTGTAACTGTGTTGAACATAGAGGAGAATCTAATCCCATGTACGCGGATTGTTAGAGTTGTACATGCATAGGATGTGCACAATCATCCAATTGATGACCTCTATTTGCTCGTCTGTTTGGGGGTGGAAAGCAGTGGATTTAGGGAGCTTGTTGTCCAACATAGTTACCAACTTTACGAGAACTCTACAGAGTTCTCGTTTTTTGGGGGGTCAAGTTTTTTACCCTGTTTTTAAAAATGGTGCTACCGATAGCACCCCCTTTTATTTTTAGGTGGTTTTTTGATATTTTAAATTTTTTCATACATATTGTTTCCACTTTTTTTTTTAAATGCTTGTTTTTTCATTTATTTCCAATTTATTTATTTATTTATTATTTATTTATTTTATCAACAATGTTTTTAGTCATTTTCCATGCTTCTTTCAATCTTAAAATATTTTTTACCATTTACATTTTTGAAAATACGGTTTTTCCTCTCCTTAATTAATTTATGTTTCCATACTTTTTTAAATATAATGGAAAATATAATTTCTAACACATTTTTTTACCTTACTTTAATAGATAGAAAATCATTGTAGTTAAATAATACTATTTTCAAACATTTAGGAAAAAAATATAATTGAATTTTTTTTGATAAATTAAAACTAAAAAAAATAAAAGAATTGAAATTAAAAAAAAAT
>ML809563.1:27995-53350 GCA_009831015.1 Picea engelmannii | reverse complement strand
ATATAGTCACTTAATCCTTCTCTCTCGGTCATATAATAGTTTTATTGGCACGATAAGAATGGGGAATGATCAAATAAACCTCTACATATTAATATTCATCAAAAAAGTTTTACCTAATGATTGAAGTCATTTTACTTGTATAAAAAGAGAAAGGATTGGTCACCCATTCTCGAAATAATTTCTAATTTCAATGTTTTCTAGACAAGAAAACTATAGATTAGAAAGCATAATGATGAGGAAGGGCAGACTTTCCCTTCTTCATACCCATTGTCACTTATTCATACTGTACCACCCATAGAAGAGTATTCTCACTAAGAAAACAATGGGGAAGGGTGAAATGAACCTTAGACATAATATGAGTTTCCATTAAAAGTGTTTTCCCTACTTATAAAAAAACTTTTAATTTATAAAAGAAATAGAAAGTTTTGGATTTCTCTTTTCCAAATGATTTATAATTTCAATTTTTTCCCATACTAGAGAAATGTAGATTAGAAAGTTGAATAATAGAGAAGGATTGTCCAACCCTGGGTGATATGCATTTTCACTAAATCCTTCACTCTCACTTATAGAAGAGTACTCTTCTTTGGAGACTAATAAAAAATGGTTGATAGACATGTCTTTACATAATTTATATTTTTAATGTTTTTCCCAACCATGTAAGAAGAGATTATATATAGAAGGAATGAAAAAGGGTTGGTTATCCATTCTCCAAATATATTATCATCTAATTATTCTCTCCCATGGTAAAATTAACTAAATATTTATAATATTTTCAAGTCACTTGTAATTTGTATTATCTAAATAATCACATCATTATAAGAATCAATGTATAATTAGCAAAAATATTTCATATTTATATATGAAATGAACAATTTAATAATTTGAAATTAAACTCTTTACTGTCTTGAAAGTCATTTAAATGATCATTAATAATAATCTATTTTTTTCGAGCGATTTGAACTTGAACTTGTGACCTCTTAAGAGGAAACACATGTTCTTAACCATTAGGCCCACTCAAACTGTAATTAAAGAAAAACTTTATCGTAAAAAAAATGTGTAATTAAAGAAAAACTTTCATATTAAAATATAGATGTAGAAATCATTCATTTATTGATTCCCTTGAATAAATATGTATATTTAATGCCACTTTATGTGTATTCCATATTTAAATATAGAAAAAAAAATTGTTTCATCTCTTGAAATAATTTATATTTCAAAATCAAAGTGCAACATTACTTCATACAATCTAAATCATTGCACCATAATTTCTTCATAAACTTATGTTTACCTTTCCTTTCAAATGGAATACTTATACTTACCTTTCTTTTAATAGATAATACATAATATAAAATGATATAAACCTTCTTTTTTTTTTTAACTAAAACGGTTATGGATTTTATTAATTGGAAATTCCAGCTGGCCGCAGCCTTACAACCTTCACAAAATCCTTCTACCTTCTACATTCTTTTACAAGCTGCTGTCCTTTTCAAGGAATACAAATTTTTATTGGGTCTCCATCATTTATGTTGAGTTCTCCTTGGGCCAAGAGGCATCCTTTGTTGGCTAATTTGTTTGCTTCTTTGTTTGAGTCTCTAAGTATATGATAGCAGTTGAAGGAGGTGAAGTCTTTTAGAATGTGTCTTAGCCTTTGCAGATTCTTGTTTAGGCCAGCGTCATTAAATTTTCCTCTCGAATGTATCATTTTGATCAAGATTTCAGAGTCTCCAAACGCTTGTAGCTCCCGATGTCCTCTTTCCTTGGCTATCTGGCAGACTTTTATCAAACTCAGGATTTCTGCTTGGTTGTTGGTTCACTGTCCGAGTCCCCAACAAAAGGTTTCAAGTATTTTCCCTTCACTGGAGTAAATGATTCCTCCAGCTCCCGTTGTCCTAGGGTTTCCCTTGGAGGTGCCATCGAAGAAGACTGAAGTTATTCCTTGCTTCTGCCACCAACTCTGGAATATGTCATGATTATCTCTTAGCCTCCATTTTGTTTCAATATGGGATTTTTCAGTGCTATGGATTCGAAGGTTCAACACGGAGGTGCCGAGCCACTTTTTTTCCTCCTGCTGCAGCGAGGTGTCGGTTTTGTGGTTTTGAGAGCTCAAAGTTTCTAGGAGGAGGCCTTTTGCTTTCACTGCTACCATGTTGGGGGTCCACTCTATGTTTTTGAAAATTTGCTCATTTCTTGCAAGACAAAGCTTCCAACACACATACTTGGGGATGGAGATCCAGACTCTGACCCATAATGTTTTCAAAGAGAGAGAAGGGTAACTATCCTTCCAAGTTGTGAATAGATCCACTACTGAGATGTTGGTGGGGGCAACGACCTTGAGACCATGGAGGATGAGCTGCCAGACTTTGTTTGTGAAATGGCAGTCTACAAACAAATGGTTCGAGGTTTCCATGGCTTCTCTACATAAAGAACATCTGTGTGGACCAACAATATTTCTTTTCATTAAATTTTCACTAGTCAAAATCTTTTTGTGCATTAGTGTCCAGAAGAAGAAATTTACCTTGGGGATCACCATTGAGTCCCATACCTCCAACCAAAATCTTGCCGGGAGTAGTCTGTCTTTCTGTTGCTGTAGCAGAGCATAGCCTTTAGCTGCTAAATATGTTCCTGTGGGTCCCCAAGCCCAAATGTATTTTTCTGTCTTATGCACAGGAGCTGCCTCTCGAAGCTCTGCTTTGAGCATTTCAAGTTGTTGGAGGAGGCGATTTGGGACGTTGTCGAATTGCCAATCCGACCAAGAGCCATCTTCATCCCACTTTGATATGTCATTGATGCTCTGTATTCCTCTGTGATCAAGAAAATCGTGAATTTCAGTCAAGCTGGCGTTTGAAGCAAGGGGCGGATTCCCCATTATCCGATCTGTCCAGAGATTGGTTCGTTTGCCATTGCCAGGGACGCGGTACAGATTTTGGGTGAAAAATCACGCCCCTTTGATGCACAACTGCCATAGCAGTGTGGTCTTCATGCTTGTGGCATTTTGAAGGTTTATGATTTTGGCATTTGGAATATATCTATGTATTAACGTTTTGCTGACAGGGTGAGTGGGGTCGTTGTGCATCTTCCACAGGATTTTGCAACCAAGAGCTGTATTGACAAGAGATGGATCTCGAATCTGTAGCCCGCCTTCTCTCAAAGGTCGCTTTACTGTCTCCCGATTGACCAAGTGAAAATTTCGTTGGTTCCCTTTCCCACCATGCCACAAGAAGTCTCTCAACAGTTTGTTGATCTGCCCAACTATCGATTTAGGTGCCACGAGGTAGGATGATTGATAGATTGGCAGTGAGGAGATGACTACTTTTATCAGAGTTAGTTTGCCTCCATGGGTGAGCCAATGTCCTCCCCAGGCATCGATTTTTCCTTTGATTTTTGTTAAAACTCCTTCCCACAGGTTGACTCTATTTATGCCCAATGATAATGGTAGCCCAAGGTACTGTATCTTTTCCCATTTTGAATGCCCTTTGAAACCCAAGGTGCATGCTATCTTTTGTGTTTCGTGTTCTGCTGCATTCCAACTATAGACATCACTTTTCCTTTCACTTATCATAGCTCTAGACACCTTGCATTAAGCTTGAAGAGTGCCCTTGAATGCAGAGGCTACTCTATTTGAGGCTCCTCCTAGCATGAGAGAGTCGTCCAGAAATAGAGAATGATTTATAGGTTTAAGATTCTTCGTTATTCTCAAGCCTGGGGCTGCTCCTATTATCCTTTCCTGCTCCAACTTCCTGCTGAGTGTATCCGCCATTAAAATGTACAGAAATGGAGAGAGGGGCAGCCTTGCCTCAACCCCCTTGTAGATTTGAAGAAATATGTTGGTCTCCCGTTTACCAAATGGGCTATCCATGGGCTGTGGGTACAAGATTTTATCAGTTTTACAAACTCTTGTTCAAATACGAATGAAAGAAGCACTTGATACAGGAAGGACAAATTTACTCTGTTGAAGGCCAGTAACTGAGGTAGACCATGCCAGTCAGACTGTCTCTGCAAAGCCACTCTTTATTTTCCACAATGGATTGAATTTGAACGGGATTGGGCCTAGTTTTTCTTCTTCCTCTAGCAAAAGCAGGATGGGTTTATGGTCCGAGGTAAGCTTGGGGAGGATGGTTGTGGAGATTAGCTTCCTTTCCAACAACAAAGTGGTTTGGATGAAAAACCTATCTAATATGGTAGATATGTGATCCTCCCCTGTCCTGTTGTTGGTCCAGGTGTATATCCCTTTGCGTGGTTTAAAATCCATTAGGTCCCACCGTTGTATCATGTCTTCAACTACATAAATCATTTGGTCCTTTCTGGTCCTTCCTCCCTTCTTTTCTTTTCCATTCATGACTAGGTTAAGGTCTCCAGCAATGATTATGTTGTTTGGGGAATTTTGTTCTAGAAACTCATTTATAGTTTTCCAACAATCTTTCTTTTCAGAATGCAAAGTCAGTACATATAAATTGAATAATGCGATGGTTAATTTACTTTCTATCTGCTTCAGCTCTGTAAAGATCCAATGCTGAGTGTTGTAGGAATTGACGGGCTGAACTTTTCTTCCTTCCACAGTGTTGCTATACCTCCGGAGGAGCCCCTTGCGATGATTGATTTCCCTGTGTTTTTATGCCATTTGTTTTTTCTAATATCTAGAAGGGATTCCCCTTCAATTTTTGTCTCTTGGAGCATGAGGATGTCTGTTGGTTCCACTTTCATCAGATCCTTGACTGCTTCAATTTTCACCGAGTTCCCCAGACCTCTGCAGTTCCAAGAGACGATTTTCATTACTTATTGTTGGGGGTGGTTGGGCCTCCTCCTTTTAGAGACCTTATTCTTGTGTTTCTGTCGATTGACATTTCTATGGTAGCTTGGCTTCCTTGGGTCTTTTGTCTTTCTGCCTCTTCCTCCCTTGCTTCTTTGCGAGACTTCCTTCCTGCTCTTTTAGCTAGCCTTTCTAGGATATCGTCCTCCGAGGAGCTTGATGGATCTAGTACTTTCTTTCTGGCTATGTCATCATATGAGGGAGAGGGGGCTACTTCCAGGGTTCCTGCCATTTTCCCTTAATCCCCTGTGTCTTTCCCATTTGGGGGGGGGACTTGGTTGTTCCCTGTTGTCCGTGGTTGTTTCTGGTTCTTCTATGTCCTTGTTGGGATTTTCTGTTTGAGGTCCTGGTTGCAGCGTGGGGTTGGAGCTCCCGTCAATTTTCTCTTTCTCTAATTGCCCAAGATTTCCATTCTTCATTGTTCCTTTGCTTCTGGATTTTGCTGTCCCTGTTTTCTGGATTGCGATCCACTGATTTGCTTTCATGTTCTCACTCTCTTCTGCATTCTTTTTTTTGCAGTGCCTTGCGAAGTGGCCATAGCCGTGGCAGTTTCGGCATTTGAAGGGTAGCTACTCATAATCTAACTCCTGAATATGCGTCCAGTCTGCAACATTGAGTTTGATTGCCTCTAGTAATCCCACTTCTAGATTGACCTCCATGCAGATCCATGCGCATGAATAATGGTCTTTTCTCGCTGCTTGGTCTATGTACCTTCCGAGCGTATTGTCGATTGCATGCAATGATTTTTTATTCCAGTAGTGTAAAGGGAGATGAGGTAGACGAACCCACACTGGGACGACAGAGGGCACATCCTGGGCTGGGTCGAAATCCGAGGTCCATTTGTTAAGATATAATCCCTGTGGCCCCATGAAGTACGGGTCGTTTCTGAAAATGAGGTTTTTGTCTTCAAGGTTTTCGAACATGAATACAAAGTATCCTTTCCCTACAAAATGACTCTTTATTCCTTCTGAGATGAGCGGGCTCCAGTTCCTCTGCACCCAAGCTTCGATGGATTTGGGAGAGGGCCAGAGCCCGATGAATTGCCCGATAATTCCTCTGTCTGCTAGATTGACTGTCGTTCTGCAAGTTTCTTCTAGAGGAAGTTCAACGCTTGGGATGCATTCCAGTTCCTTTACGAATTTCTGTTGTGCTAATAACGACGGTCTCTTGGAGGCTTCGGCGACAAGCTTCCTGAAGGCATCAAATTCTAGCAAAGTGGGAGGGGTGGGGACGACGCCCCCACTAGCGTCCATGGCTGGGGAGCCCATGTTCGCTGCACTGTGCATGCATTAGGTCACGTCCTCACGCCCCTACTCGCTCTCAGTTGTAGTTCGAGATTTCAAAATGATATAAACCTTTTCAAACCACTATATTTGAATAAATTAAAAAAAAATCATTTTCCTTTAATAGAGAATACATAATATAAAATGATATAAACCTTTTCAAACCACTATATTTAATAAATTTTTAAAAATTCATAGAAAACCTTAAAATTTTTTAACTTAGACCTCTTCTATAAAATCACATTACAATTTTCTTTACCTAATTAATTAATTACAAAAATTCATATAAAATTACATTATATTACAAAATTAAAAAAATTTAACTTATACCTCTTCTATAAAATCACATTACAATTTTCTTTACCTAATTAATTAATTACAAAAATTCATATAAAATTACATTATATTACAAAATTGGTTACAAAAGTTCATATAAAATTACATTATAACTTTATATATATTATCGGTTACAAAAGTTCATATAAAATTACATTATATTATATAATATAATTGGTTACAAAATTTCAAATAAAGTTACATTATAACTTTGTTTACATTATTGGTTTTGGTTCATATAAAGTTACATTATAACTTTGTTTACATTATTGGTTTTGGTTACAAAAGTTCATATAAAGTTACATTATAATTTTTTTTTTTACATTATTGGTTACAAAACTTTTGAACATATTTAATGGTATTAGAAAATACCTTATTTTTAACATATTTAATGGAATTAGAAAGTATCTTATTCTAATATATTAAAAATATTATATTATCGTATTGATAATTATATTTATTATTTTTTAAGATTAAAATGATTTAATATTATATTTTTTTTTGAGTGAAATGATTGTTGTATTGATTTTAATTTCCATAAAATTATATATTAATAAAAATTATTAATTTAAATTAAAAAAAAAAACAAATTCTTATGTTGACAATAATGTTTATCATTCTCTAACATCCAAACAATGTAAAATTATATTCTCACGTGAATGAAATGATGGTTGTATTAACCTTAATCATGATGAAGTTGCATAATGGAAAAGGTCATAGATCCATTGAATTTTAATCATGATAAAATTACATAGTTACATAATGATAGAGATTGTCAATATATTTTAATGAACATCTTTTAAGTGAATGAAATAATGATTCTATTAAGTTTAATCATGATGAAGTTGTATAATGACAAAGGTTATATATTCATTGAATTTTAATCATGATAAAATTATATAATTACATAATGATAGAGGTTATCAATATATTTCAATGAACATTTTTTAAGTGAATGAAATGATAGTTATATTAACTTTAATTATGATGAAGTTGCATAATGACAAAGGTCATAAATCATTAAACTTTAATTATGATAAAATTACATAGATATTGATAAAAATCATCCAAATATTTTAATGAACTTTTTAATCAAGTTAGATATAAGATTTTGTAGATTGAAATATTATACATTGCATTCCAAATCCAACACTAAAAACCTTCACGTATATTTTGTATAATAAAATAAAAATATAATTATCAAATAATGGGCGAAACAAAACTAATAATACTACAAACTACATTGCCCTCATTAAAAAGCTAGAGATAACTAAAAATAACTATAAAGTATGACGTGGATGCATTTTCAATTTTATTAACCTTACATTAAATTACAATCTTAGCCATATTACAGAAGATGATATACTTTTATCATCAAAATAAAAATAAGGAAAACCTTTTAACGTAATTATTTTGTTTTTTTGTTTTATAACATGAAGGATGTGGATTGATTTTATCTCCACTTATTCTTTAATATTAATAAAATGCCCTTTCTACAATCGTGGCGTTCTACTTTTGACGTTCCCATGAATGCTCGGGTTTTGAAAATGTATCTCCATTATCCAGTTTCGTTGTCAACCCTCGCTTTTCATAAGTGGGCGGTTATCCTTTATCCCTTTTTTGTCAACATTCAGAAACATTCTCTCACTTCAACCGCTAGTTTTTCTTTTCAACAACTTCATTTAAAATATTCTATACATTGTCGACCGAAGGATCAATCTTAATCGCTTTCAGGAGTCGCGTCATAACCACTCTCTAATGCCTTGTTCCAATCCTGTCAAAGACTTTCTGCCGTTGTATGTAAAAATTTCCATTCTGCAACAATTCCACAGTACCAATCGACCACAAAAACCAAAAATGTCACCCAGACGTATCGGGTCGGGACTCGAAAGAACAATAAAAATTTGTTGGAGGAAGCCTTTTTCCGAGATTAAATTTCAAACTGATGATCTAGAATCGTTACAAAGTCATAGGAGTAGATGTCTCGCTCCTATAAAATATTGGGAATGATCACGATAGAAATGGATGTGCCAACAACCCCAGCAAATATAGCAGTTGCAGTTTCCTTCTACACCGATTTCTTTAAATCCATTTAGCACGACTTCGTCGATATTTCTCAGACTTCAAAACCCTCCAGCTTGTCTAGTGTTATCCTTCTCTGTGAGACAATTACCCAACTGAATTACTGGAAAATGCAGGTTTCTCCCAAAATCATGGGCCTCGGCACGATTGCCATGATTTCCACTCTTCTATGCTGTGGAACAATAAAATCAGCTCATGGTAATTATGTATGCGATTACTATGACTGCGGAATGGGAACATGCAAAGACTCCTCAGATTTTCCATTCTTCAGGTGTGAATGCGAATATGGATGGAGGAGACCAAATGCAGATGAAGAGTCACTCTCATATCTTCCCTGCGTTATACCCAACTGTAAGCTTAATTCCAATTTTCTGCCAGTTTGATCTTCTAATTCTATTTTCAAATAGATTTTGTTTCATAAGTTCTGTAATTTTCCATATATCTAAGATTCTAGGGTTTCTCTGTCCGTGCAGGCACATTGAGTTACAGTTGTACTGACTCCATATATCCTCAAGCACCTCCGCCAGCATACCGTGGGGACTTAAGCCGTAAGTAATTTCGCCATGATCATCCAGCTGGACGTCTGCACAATTCTAATATGTAAATTTTTATTTTTGGGCTTTGAAGACCTAAAGCTGCAGGCCGATTTTGGGATATCCATAGATCATTTTGGTATTGATTGGTTGCAGCATGTGACTGGGATGTATGTGGCGCGGGAAAGTGTGTGAAACAGCCTCATGGCACTCATACTTGCCTC
This sequence comes from Picea engelmannii, assembly GCA_009831015.1. NCBI lineage: Eukaryota > Viridiplantae > Streptophyta > Pinopsida > Pinales > Pinaceae > Picea > Picea engelmannii. The sequence continues at coordinate 44,085 of ML809563.1, read as the reverse complement.
TGTGACCAGGGCTTCGAAAATCTCATGAATTCGACGATAGGTTATTGTGTTACAGAATGTAACTTTACTCTTCCCCCTAATCTCAATTCAGTTTTTTTGTTTTTTCAATTGATGTGGAACAACTCTTAGTATTATAACGATGCATGTAATTTACTTTCAAGCTTTTTTTGGAGTAAGAGGTTGGTTCTAAAGTAATCTGACATGAACTGAAGCATGCCCAGATACCATAAAAGTAATCTGACATGAACTGAAGCATGTCCAGATACCATTTTTAAACTATAGGGGAGGTTTTGGGTTTGTTGCTAACAGCTAAACTGAACAGTACTGCTTGCTCCGGAGCAATGAATGAATGCTGAAGCTCATACCAACCATTTTACTCGTTCCTTAAAAAGAAAATCAGCTTCAACTTCAAAGATAGTTTGGTTTGTTTGAACATATATTTTGTTTGGTTGGATTGACCATGTATTTTGTTGGATCCATTGCCATGGGATTTTTTAACCGCTGATGCAAATTGACCGTTCATACAATCTTTTATTCAAAATTTTGAAAAGCATGAGAATTTCACGTTGTTATTTTAACAGACAAAAAATAATTCTACATATGATTGGCAGGCCAACTAGGTACAGACTGTGCAGCAGAAGGTGTGACGATCGCTGGAAGTTCATCGAAGTCGGTGAACCCTCCAGCAAGCGGCACCGACGTCCAAGCTTTGGACTCGTCTCCAGCTTCTGGGTCTGCAACCTCTGGTAACTTTTATGTACTGCAAATTCAAATCATTATTTGTTAACGTAAAATTTTCTCTTTAGATTGGCTTTTATATGAGTTTTCAGTGCCGGATTTGGCCTTTTATGGGTATGCAGGCTGTGCGAGATTGGCCAGTCTCTTCATAACTTCAGTCATCGTCTTCGTCAGTGGTTGAAAAGATGAACATTGAGTCGATCTACGCAGCACTTACCGTTTTCGGATTGAAGTTTGAAATCATATTACTTTATTATGTTGTTTATTTGTTCGTGATTTCTTGATTTAGATTTTAATACTGTACACTTTGTAGACTTTATAAATATTAATTTCGATTATTTGATGATACGTATTATTTTATGGGTTAAAAATAATCAACCTGAAGATTTTCGATATGAAGATTGTGAAAGTATTCATTTTCAATCCGGAGGTCACAAAAGTATTGATTTTCAATGCAGAGGTCCCATGAACTGAAGTAAAAAGTATGGCAATATCGTAAGAGTATGAATTTTTAATACTAATGTGTAATTTTAGTTAAAAATAATTTTAATTTTGATAGGTGTTTTTATTTTGGAAATAAAATGGAGGATATAAGATTGGAAGATGAAGATATATCTAATAATTGTGTTTTCCTTTCTTTCATCCGGACTGTTCAGTAATTTAGTTGCTCAAGTCTTAATAATTTAGTTGGTTATTGAAAGATGTCTACTACAATGTGTTAGTTTATTAAAATGATAATAATAATATTACTAAAGCAAATATAGACTAAGAAGTTTGACACTTTGACAAATCTTCATCTTCGTGATGGACCCTTAGATAGTGTAGCAAACCTTGTAATAGCTTTATCTCTATGTATAACTTTTACACCCATCTCTATGTATAACTTTGATTTGTAAATGTTAAAAGGATTAAAATATATTTATTGTATCGGTTATGGTCATTGAAATTTAGTAATGCAAATCTTTGTTGAAAAGGTCATTTTTGAATGTAAAAATAAATGTAGTTTTATAGAGGTATACATATTCTATCCTTTTTGGATTTGAACTTGTGACTTTTTAGGGGAAAACATATGTTCTTAACCTCTAGGTTCACTTAGGTTGTATATACAAATTTTCATATATACATTGAGAAGTTAGAGGATTGTTTGGAGGGTTATGCAAGGATGAAATTGATAGAATTAGTCATCATCCTCCTCCTATATGCACAACGCTAGTGGGAGGATTAGTTATTATCCTCCTTTTGTATGTATGATGTTGATAGGAGTCATCACCCTCATAGGATTAGTCATCATCCTCCTTTTATATGCACATGATATTTCCCTATATGCCATTTTAACCTTAACCAAAAATTCACAAAGTTTTATGTAATAACCCCTAGATGTATGTAAATACAGATATAAACGAAAGGTAATGCTCATGAAAAAAAAAATCAAGTGTACCTTATGTTTGGAACATCAATGAAGGATGAAGGATGTAGTATCCCTTATCCTATCCTACTTTTAGAAGATAGTCTTCCTCCCATTCAGAGTGGAGAATATTGGAAGATGATTCCCTCAAAGATATCAATACCATTCTCCTCCTATATGTACAATGCTAGTGGGATTAGTTATTATCCTCCTTTTGTATGTATGACACTGATAGGAGTCATCACCCTGATAGGATTAGTCATCATCCTCCTTTTATATGCAGGTGATATTTCCCTATATTCCATTTTAACTTTAACTAAAAATTCCCAAAGGTTTATGTAATAACCCCTAGATGTATGTAAATACAGATAAACCAAAGGTAATGATCATGAAAAAAAAACAAATCAAGTGTACCTTACATTTGAAACATCAATGAAGGATGAAGGATGTAGTATCCCTTATCCTATCCTACTTTTAGAAGATAGTCTTCCTCCCATTCAGAGTGGGGAATATTGGAAGAAAATATAAGAACTCATGAATAGATCATATATCAAATCACTAAGAGAAAACATGTCACAAAGTGAGATTTGAATGAGGGTAACAATTTTCCTCATAATCATTCAAGCAACACACAATTGATAAAGGTGAAATTAGTCTCCTATAGATTTGAATAGTCCATTTCACTTTTAACTCATGGACAATATTTATCTTATTAGTTTATCCATTAATGTATATGAACAATATTTAAATAATTTTTAATGATTATCACAAAATTTTGAGTAATTGATATATAATTCATAATAACCAAAATAAATAAAACACTTGCTAACATATAGAATGGTATTTATTATTATTATTACGAAATAATAAGGTTTATGGAAAAACAAAATGAATCATAAAAGATATTAGAATACCATTTCTATATTTGAAGTTTTTGAACATGATAGAAATGAAAATACCAAGGTCATTTGTGGTTTTCTTAAGAGTAATTATGTTATGAAATTATGGAAATTTATGATGTAATATACCCCAGTTTGTAAGACACCCGACCCCTAAATACTCCTTTAAGGGATGGGGCATCATAAATTTCACTTTTATTAATATCTCAAAATCCTCTGTACGAGGTCTGCATCTTCTTCTACTCACCTGTAGCATTCTATCGACTTCTACCAGGCTCAAATCTGACCTTTGGTTTACAAGTTATGGCCTCTCGAGTTCTTCGGGAATTCATTGGTTGAGGGCCACGTGGCGTCCACGGGGTTCCATCTCATTCACAGCCTCCTCAAGCTCCTACATCCATGGTGGAATTCCATCCACCGTTCAAAACCAACGATGATACTTAATCCTCCTCTAATACACAGGATGGGAGGAAATTTGACGTTCGATGCTTCGGCATTGAATGCCCTTTTATTTTCTATACACAGGTCCTTCAGAGTCCTGAATTCCTAAACTCCCGAAAGGTTTCCACATAGCTCTGGCCTTCAGCCCCTTTGGATCATACGTTCTAACATCCCAGTCTCCTAGAGTAGGACTTCATCGAAGTGTCGGATACAGTCTAGATCCAATGGTTAGAGGAGATTCCCAAAAGATCCCTAGATCTACGGTTCCTATCGCTTCGTGACTTTGGCGTTCAGAGGCTCCCTCACCTTGAACCATACTACCTTCTAGAGTGTCAAAATCCTGAATTCACGGGTACTGCACCATCCTTTGGCCGAGTATTCACACACTAGAGGAACGACACGTGACATAAGCTAGGAGTGACACGTGTCCTCATTAGGAGGTGACATGTGTCGTATTCTAATGGAATTTAGGGTCCATGGGAAGCACAAATCAGGGTGTCAGGTGGAATACAGGACAGGGTTCCACGTCACCCTAGGTGATGTCATCGGGCCATGTCCGTCCGGGACTAACAGTCTCCAGGGTTCCTAGCTTCACCAACTTTTTGAACCTTTCGGAGCTCCGAAGTATGAAGCTTCTACCATCTGTCTCACAATACTTCTTGGATCCCACAGTCGAGGTGTGTCCACGTAGGTCCATGAATCTACGGTGGAGAGGAATTTCAGAGATCAGAGGAAGAATTATCATCCCCACGAGTTGAACTTCTACAGTCCTCCTAGATCGTTGATCTGTATATCCATTACGATCAACGATTGGCATCATTTCCACCACCAGCGAGAAGTTTTTCAATGTGGAACTCGAGAAAGGAAATAAGCATCATGCTAGTTGGATCCTCGTAATCATCCCTGATCATAGATCTCCATGCCGGTTCAAGCATGAACCTCGATCCTCAATAGGAGGTTAGCGCCAACCCACCCTCGCCCGTGGAAACGTACTAGATATGAAGGAAAATACAGGTGGGTCCCGCATACTCCTCTCTCCAAATGGACCAACCGGTGAGTCCCAGGTGTGATGTGCAACAAGGTCGAGATGACACATGGCCCTTCAGTGGGTGACACGTGTCACACATTAATGAGCCTATGGGGTCTGCGAAAAACACGAATCTAGGTGACACATGACACGTTACTTGTGGGTCCACATCATCCTAGGTGACGTTAGTGAGCCACATCACCTCAGAAAGATGACCCTCTAACATCCCTCAGATCTCACGATGGAGATCCTTCCACGTAGATCCATAGATCTACGACCTTCGTTTCTTCACAAATTTGGCCTTCGGAGGGGTATTTGGTTGTGTAAAATTATCGTTTCTCCCAGAGTATTCAACATCTAATTGACCATGTGGTATATCCAACGATCAGAGAGGGATCCAGAGTGTCCTTGAATCAACGATCCCTGTTAGTTCAACCTTCTAGGTTTCGACTGTGTAGTCTCTAGTTTTCTCCCAGAGTAGGTCAGCATCAAACTAACCACCATCTAGATCAAACGATCATGAGTGGTCCTGAAGTTACTTCGGATCAAAGACTCTCGTTAATTCATGAATCCGACATTCTTGAATTTAGGCATGTAGTTTCCAGCTTCCTCCCAGAGTACCAAGTATCCGGCCTACAGAATCTAGCGACACACATCCTTAACGATCGAAGAATAAGATGGACTCTGGCCTTCGACACTCTTATGGTGTACCTTTTCACCAACATGGAAAAAACCTCCCGGAGATATTTGATCCGTGGACACAAGTCCTCATTGATGGACGGTTAAGCGAGGTTCTCAACAGAGTCCCCAGATCAACGACTGAGAAGGATCTTGAAGGACCCAAGGAGCGACTGTCCACAATACTTCGCAACTCCAACCTTCAGGATTTTTTGTGTTACAACACCTCTATTCTCCCGAAGTGGTCAACGTTGGGATGACTACAACGTAGATCTGATGGTGGGAATAATTTATGGCCATCCTCATATCTACAGCCTGCATCGCTTCGCAACTCCGTCATTCAGGAGTTTTGGTGGTTGTGATGTTTTAACATCCCGGAGCTCCGAGCTCCTGGAGTTACTAAACTAATAAGAGCTAGCTCATTTTGGGCTAGCGTAGGGTTCCTAGACCCTGGTCATATGGGTCCTTTGGAAATTCTTGTGGGATAAGAGATAATCCATTTAGCTGCAAATGGGTTAAGGACATGGGATTTTTCCCTTGGTCAGATGGTTGAAATATCTGAAGGAGGCATCCTCCTTCCACAGGGTTTGAGCTTGGAAATTTCCTACGAGGGGGAGAGTTTAGAGACCGACATGAATTAAACATTCCAACAAATCTTTCCTCGACATTATTGCAAGATTACATCTTATGACTCTTTAACTACTCATCTGAGTCAATCATACGCCCATTTAAAAGCACAAATTCACAAAGACATAATGCATGTTTCTAACTTAACCATTCAACATAGAGCTCATTCATAGACATATAAATATATTCAATCGCCTCATCTATTTCATTACACAAAGTATGGAGATACTTATCATAAAACCAGAGTTTTTGAAGTAACTATTGAAAGGGGTGCTTGTTTCCACCTAACCACTGGCACATCCACTGCTGACGGATTTACCGTTGGTGACCCCTGAGCTAGACCGTGATGCTCTGAGAGAGACTTTTTCTTATTTCTCAACAAGAGTCAGGGACGTAGTTTACCCTCCTCCTCCCACACAATCCTAGCAGTGGGTCTTATCTATATCAAGCAAGGAGGTTTTCCCAAGGACTTTCACAGTCACTCGTTAGCCTTGTTTATCAGCTTGTAACAAAAAAAAAAAGTTTCCAATAGCTTCGTACGTTCATACCATCTTATTCCCCAGTTCTTCCTCGAACCAAAGCCCTATAACCACTCTTTTTATCCTCTCGAGATTTTTCTTGCGACTCTTCTCTCTTCCAAGATCACTTGCTCCCCTATTTTCTCCTCTGTCCCCGAATTACCTATTCCTTGCCTTTCTCAACAAGGTTGAATGGGTCTGAATCCCCAACTCATGGTCAATTTTGGAGTCTTACAGATGGGTATTATACCCCCATTTCCTCATTAACTCTTGAGGAGGACTCTCCCAGCTACCACACTGGCTGGTAATTCATTATATGGGTTAAAGGACCGTTCTGAGTTATTAATTCTAGTGGGGTGCTGGTTTGGTCGGGGTCATCTCAACCATTATTGGTTCCCCTCACCATCTCTCTCATAACATCCATGGTATATCTTGGAAAACCCCCCTTTCAGTAGTTATGCAACACTTATCCATTTTCTAATAATAACAGGAAATGCGTACATTGACCTTTTATACAAAGGTTCATCAAATCAGACATTCACACATAGTGCTCCAACTTTTTGAGACCATACATTGACCTTTTATACTGATGGATGGATGGTCTCACATCCTCATGGATGGTCTCACATCTTCCACATACAAATTATTATGGCTACGATCTATCTTAGAATATTGAGATTACACTTGAAGAGTGTAAACGTTTGTGCATGAATGACAACAACTATGAAGGATTTGTTTACCTAAAGGATGGAACCGGATATTTTTATCCTAAGTATTCACTGGTCAATGGATATCGATCTCTCGGTTTGGCGAGTCACATGTATATTAAAGTTTCCAACAATAATTATTCTTTTTCAAATTCTACCAGTGCGTCTCAACCTTTTCCATTAATCTGTTTGCCTTTGACTGACAAATACAAAAATCAAAAAACAAGAAGCATTAATGTCAAATATCCGCTAGGATTTGCTATTGTGTTTGGTGTCGCAGAGCTCTTTTTCATAATACTTGGATGGAGGTATATGTCCATAACATATAGAGATCTTGGATATGAATGTCTAGGCTACTCAGAGATCACCGGGGGGTTTAAGAAGTTCATCTTTTCACAATTGAAGAAATCCATGGATAACTTCACAATAAGGTTTGGAGAAGGAGGGTTTGGGACGATGTACAAATGCATTCTACTCGATCATGATATGGTAGCGGTGAAGCAACGTGAAGGAGTATCTCAAGGTCATGATAAGTTCTTGACAGAAGTGAGTATGATTGGGAGAGCCTATAACATGAACTTAGTTCATATGTCTGGCTTCTGTGTGGAAGGAAATCACAGGTTGCTCATTTATGAGTACGTTGAAAATGGGTCTTTGGACAAGTATCTAACCGAAGAAAATGAAGAAGCTGGAAATGGAAATGGTAATGGAAATGTCAAAGTTTTGGGTTGGAAGGAAATATTTGGGATTGTAGTGGAGAAAGCCAAGGGGTTAGCCTATCTTCACGAAGAATGTTTGGAATGGATTCTACACTGTGACATCAAGCCCCAAAACATACTTTTGGACATGAATTTTTGTCCCAAGGTTTCCAACTTTGGGTTAGCAAAGCTGGTAGATAGAGATCACTCATTCTCCTTCTCCACAATTAGAGGCACGCGTGGTTACTTAGCACTAGAGTGGGCGATGAATCTTTTGATCACGACCAAGGTGGACATTTATAGCTTTGGGATTGTTTTGTTAGAAATGGTGACCGAACAAAGCTCGTTATCTAGTTCAATTGTCCAAAATTGTGAACATTTGGTGCAATGGGTTTTTGCAAAGATGAGGGAAGGAAGAGATATTGAAGAAGTGATGGATCCGAAGTTGCATGGAAATTTTGATTCAACAGAGGCAAAGAGAGTCATGAAAACAACATTGCTCTACGTTGATCAAGAAAAGGATGTGAGACCATAAATTGACCTTTTATACTGATGCTTCAACTTTTTTTTCTATAGTGCTCCCTGTTTTAGTCTCTTCAGAGATGACTTTATCTCTTTCGGTTGAGATAACTCCTTCTTTTCAGTATCGGTCTGTGGAGTTTATGAGTGGAATTTTCCTTCCCCCGAAAATGTCGGAAGGAACCTTGGTCGAAAGGTATGAATTGGTTTTAATGTATCTGCCCTTTAGATCCCGAGGTCTGTTCATGAAAGCAAACAAAAAGAAAAAATACCATTGGGATTGGGGGAACCTGCTATAAAAAATGCGTAGGTTCTTACCTCTCATCTTAAATTTCCACCGCCACCAAACTAATGATAAGGTTTAGAAATTATCTATCTCCTAATTATTTCCTACCTTGAGACAACTCCCCGACAATAGCGCCAAAAATTATGGGTGCTCTATATGCACTAAATCCCTCAATTAAATTGTGAACCCGGGGTAATTAAACTTAGAGTTGTAGCACTATATGTGCCAAGGCAAAAAATCTAGGGGAGGTATAATCTAACTAAGGAGATGGTCTATCTGAGGGTTAATCTACTTAAGAAAAGACTATTAATGAGAAAACCCTATCAAGGAACTTGAACTATTTACCCTAAGCAACTTTTAAACAATGGATCGATGGATTCTACCTAACGAAGAAAATGAAAACCCTACTTTGAACAAGTTAACCTATTTAATTTAATGAGCAAAAACAAGTCATCTAGTTAATCTATTCAACTTAATGAGCAACAACAACAACAACAACAACAACAACAAATTAATCTAATAAATCTATTCAAATCAATGAGCAACAGTAAGTAAGCAAGTAAACAATCAAGCAACTAACCTACAAAAACTTATTCAACAAGTAAGTTAATCAAAACTACTCAACAAATAACTAATCAAAATTATTCAGCAAGTAAACTATATTCTTAAGATAAAAATCATAATTACTTATAATCTGCAAAAGGAAATCATAACCTATTTAATTAAAAGCATCATGACAGTATTCAAAGATTTATCAACAACTATTCTTAATCTACAATAACAAGAAACTTCAAATATGATGATTATGTATTTGGTGTCTTATGACATCACGATGGCATCTAACGATTAGTGATAGCTCAAGAGGAAGAAATTCAATATCAACTTCAATGGAGAAATGAAAAGTATGAATCAAGAAATCTAATGAGAGCTTAGCCATCATAGAAGAAATATCAACTATCCTGAAAATCCATGTGATCTCCCAATTTATGCATTAATCATCTATAATAAGAAAACATTGTTCTACTTAATTCAAATGCACTCTTATGCTAGCGTAAGAAAACTCACACAATTAGAAACTTGTAACTAAAATCTTAACTCAAACTCAAACTTCTAATTAAAATTTCAATTTAAATCTAGAACGAAAATTTCATAAATTAAACTAAGCTAATTCTATTATTAAAAACTCAGATTGCAAATTAAAATGCTTATAAAACATAATTCAAATTCTACTTCTACCTTAACATACTACAAAAAAATTGATAAGCAAACTAGATCCAGGAAAGCATGACTAAAACTGAGAATTAAATGAACAAAACAAGCAACCATTAATCCATTGAAACTTCGTCAAAGAAACTTTGTGCTCTGTGTTAAATTAATACTCTGTTCTAGCTACTTTATTTTAGCCTACATAAATTCACTTTAACATTTAACACACAAAAAGGTTAGGAGCTTGCAATATATTTACTAACAATTAAAATACACAACATATTAACAACTATCTCCTACAAGCAACCTGCAAAAAGGAAATTTAAACAATTAAATGATGAACATCAAACACATAGGATTTAAAATGATAAAAACACATATAACAAGAAATGAAGTAAATGAAAATTGCACAGCTGAAATATGCAAGCTATCTATCTAAGTATTCACCCATACCACTGGTGGGCCCCCCAGTAGGTCGTGGCTACTCCTCAACAACAAATCACGAGCTAAATCAACACGGTTTTGGCATTCAATTAAAAAACGAAGTCTAGAACAAGTTTGTGGAAATGTCTGAGTTACACATCAAAATGATTCTAAAAATTATTAACAATTTGTCTGACCACTATTGTGGTATTAATAATGATTACAATTCGAGAGGTCGACCACTAGAAGGGTCAACCTCCTCTAAAAATGGTAAATTCCATTAAATGTCTGCTAACAGTCTTTGGCTTCTAGAAACTGAATTGGAATTGTTGTTTATGTCTTCTTATGTATTCTTGGAATTGTAATACAAATTTTTCCAACTGGAATTGTTAGTTGTGTAATACCAAGACAAATTTATCCAATTGGAATTGGAATTGTTAGTTTTATTCTTGTGTAATACCAAGACAATTTTTTCCATTTCAAATTGGAATTATTAGTTGTGTCTTCTTTTGTAATATGAACACAAATTTTTCCACTTGGAATTGGAATTGTTATTTTTGTATTTTTGTGTAATACCAAGACAAATTTGTGGTGGGGTACTTGGAAGACAATTTTTCTCTTTAAACACGGAGAATCGACGGATTCGAGAAAGAAAGTCCTCAAGAAAAGAGAAACTAGTCAAAAAGGTAGAAGAAGAAAGAGAAAAGGCAAAGTTATGTGTGTCAAAGCGTAGGCTTTCATAAGAGGGAAATCCAATTTCTAGTGGAATATATGTCATTGTTTCTTCTCTTCCATCACCACAATAAAAGTGCAGGAGTTCAGTAGAGACCAATCCATTTAGTATCTTATCAAGACATATTGTTGTGGATGACCAAATGATGGAGGATTTGCTTGGAGCTGATTATATAATGGATGGAATTAGAGAGGAAACTGGTGTACAACATTGTGGGGAAGAAGTTTCTATGGTGCAACATCTTGTTGGACAGTTAGACGTTCAAGAAACTAGTCAATCAAATGTCCAATCTCCTCCTAGATTTGATCTGCCAGTGATTGAAGGGGAAAGAGCTGCAACATTGTTAACTCCATAGAAGGGAGGTCAAAATTGCTAGGATAGGAGTTCATTGTCCCTACCTAGATTGAGCATTGTGCGATGAAGAACTCCTAAACACATTCAGGTTTATGAAAGTGGTCTAGAATCACTTGAAGGTAAGTTACCTAATCGTACTATTCATTATCATCCTTATAAAAGCATTAAATATTATTTTGAACCAAAATATGATGCTACTAAATGTCATTTTTTTTTTGCTTTGTTAAAGTCTAGAAGTTTGGTTGTTGTTGGGAGAATTTTAGGCATTAAAATAGTCAAAAGTTTAGAAACAATTCATCATGTTGTTAGAAACCTTGTAGATGTTTTTCAAAGAACTGGTAAGAAATCTCATTCTAAAGACCGCAATGCATCTCGACGTGTCTTGTCATAATCAATTGTTAGCAAGATCACAAGAAAACATCATTTTCTACAACAAACCTCTCATCTCATTAAATGAAATGTCAAAACCCTTAGAAAGTATTCTCATAGACGAGATATCCTCGACATAGGTGTTGTGAGAAATATTACCCCGCGGACAGGCTGAGTGTTGGACACACCTACCACACTTAGACGGGGGGTGAATGAGTGTGGGACTCTTTTTCCAAAACTTCCCTCTTGCACAAAACTCATCAATTAGCATTCAACATTTATTCATTACCCATTGTTGTCATTTATAACCAGTTAGATGTGAGCACATATCAGCAACATATATTAACAATATATCATCAACAAGTCATCACCACAATGAACACAAGGAACACAAGATGTATGTACAATTTTCTTTTTTATTACGGACTACAATCCTTGGGGTTTATCAACAACAACTGAATAGAGTACAACTCTACAAGAGCATCAACTCTATATGCAAGAATCATCTTACATTCTCAGCACCAACTGAGATGAAGCAACAATCCTCAACAGATATCAATCTATCAACAGGTATGTGACTTGTCAGTAGTGCAGCTCGCATGTGAACACGCCCTGGCTCACTACAACCCGCATGTGAACGTGGCCAGTGTATAATGCAACAAGCATATGCTTCTGAGAAACTAGGGTTTTTCTTTTCTTCACATGCTTAGATCCTTTGCAACCTGCAATCACTTTCTCTTCTATCTTCTACTATCCAAACTGACCCACAACTAGTCACAACACATCCAAGCTCTCCAATAGCTTTCTCATGCTCCACAATAGATCAATATGAATGCTATCTCAATCATGTATAAATAACTAGTATACAATAGCAATCATGTCACTACTTAATCACAAGAGTGTTGCTCACTCCATCAACCAAATCAACCAAACTGAGCCACATCATAGAATCCATACCAAGAATGCCCTAAGCATTCACAACATATCAAACAATAGTATCTATCAAGACAATAATGTAACCATACCAGTGTCTTAGTGATATATCTGAGGCCATAGAATGCAGATCTGGAACCTGCCTCATCATCCAAGAGCTTGACACCAGCTCAAACACAAATCTCCATGAGGTTATTCAGTCCATGCTCCCTGTACACAGTCAACCCACGTGTACACTCACCCTATACACAGCTAGCCCACATGTACACTCACCCTATACACAGCTAGCCCACGTGTACACACACCTTATACACAGACAACCCACGTGGGAATTAGAAAATAGGGTTTTCTGTGAATCCGAGACTTTTGCCGTCAAGATATCCGACATTGCCGAAACTTTGATACGTCCATGAGATCCTCCTCTCTCTCTCTTCCTCGGAATAGATCTTCAATCATGCTCAAGAGATCCACACCAATAAGATTCTCTCACAAGAAGCTCTCCATCAATACTCCAAAAGATATTCACAATAAGCTCTCCATTGATCCACAAGGATTCTCATCAAATGTACATTTTACAAGAGATCCTAGCTTCTTATTTATACTTTCATCTTCTAGGTCACTTAACCCATTTTTAGGTTACTTAACCCATTTCTAGGTCACTTAACCTATTTTCCTTATTTTAGGGTTAACCACTTTCCATGAATAGAAAGTTCTCCAATGCTTTATCATTTAAATATTCCTTCTTGATTTTGTCACTTTACTTTATCAATTAAATAATCCATCTTGATTTTGTCACTTTACTTTATCATTTAAATAATGATTTCTTCTTTTCAAGCACTTTTACTTCTTTGACCTTGGGGGCTTCAATCATTCATATGGGGGTCCTCCAACTTCATAAGACCATAAATATCAAACCATGAGGAGTTCTGTGACATTCCACATACCACTGGAAATGACATGTCAAGCACTATCCATCTAGGATAGTTTCACCAACAACTTCATTGATCTTCATCTCATTATTCCACATACAAGCATGGGTCCTCCAACCGTTCTTCTAGGATAACCCAATCCGTAAAGTGTCTTCCCGTGAGGGCTTTCACCATAAGGGGACCACTTTGAAGTTCATCCATTTGTGCACCTTATCAACCATGATAAGACAATAATGATTCATCTTTGCATCAATTCACCACTGCATCATATATATCAACTATGCATCATGTATCAATGACAACTCATTGATCCATCTTCATCAATATATCATAGCAATGATCCATCTTTATCAATTGGTTTCCACTTGGACATATATCATTCTCATCAAGGGCATCATATCAATGATCCATCTTTATGAATATATCACTCTCATCAAGGGCATCAAATCAATCAATTACTTGACATCAATCAATGACATCAATCAAACCAAACCATTTACATCAATTACATATGATCCAACAATCTCCCAAATAATCAAACCATTTGCATCAATGACAAACCATTTGCATCAATGACAACATGATCCAACAATCTCCCCCTTTGGCATTGATGGAAATACCAACATTGATGTTAACTCCAATTACCAACTATTGATGTCAACATGTAGACAAGGCATGCTCTACATGAATAGTCAATGTGACTATCTCTCCACATCAATTTCTCCCCATCAATAGACATCAATCACATCAATGTGATTATCTCTCCCCCTTTGACATCAATGGCAAAAGGCCATTCTCCTCTTGGGGTTTCTCCCCCTGTCTTGTTTCCGCTGTATAACCTCTCCCCTTTTGAACAAGGGATATCAATCTGATGTAATGCTGAAAATACATCGAACATACTCCCCCTGTGACCATCACTCCTCCTGGAATTATGCCTCTGTGCTCTTTCTTCAAATATAGGTCTATTTTCTAGGTATGCATCTGATAAATATCTCCTCCTAGAATCATGGGAAGAAGAATGACTCCCCCTATCTTCTCTGCAAGATGAACAATATGCTACCATATGATGATCCTTGGACCTGTTCATGCATCAAACTTGTGCTATACCATTCATCATGAAACAAAATATATATCAACAATGAAATAGAGAATCATGAATAATATATCCACCAAGTACATCATGTACCAAAATGTGCCTACCATGCACAACACCCATGTACATCAACCATGTACGTCAACAATGTGTCAAAATATATCATCCATGAAACGTATCCACCATATGCCAACATGTGCATCTACCAATATGCCAAACAAATACCATCCATGAGTGTACCATCATGCATCATTACTTTCACCTATAAAGTATATCAACCATGCGTCAATAAGCTAAGACTCCTGAATGATGTACAACATGACTATCAACTTAGATCACTAACTACATGTCTCAATGTGTAGCCCATCCACATGCAAAATTCATGCACCATGATATCCCACAATGCCATGTGCTTCCAATAATACATCATAAGATGAAACTTCAAAAAGTACCAGTCATGTACTCCAATAGATCAGCATCAAACCATACTCATGGGTTAGTGCCATGCACCCAAGATTTATTTTATATCATAACCATGCATGATCTAACTTAGAACCATGAAAACCTGCAGCAAACAGTGTCAAAACCTGCAATAAACAATGTCAGACTCTGCAGTATAGAGTTATACCATCACATCAAACTCCAGGCCATGTGCATTGCCTTTTTCCCAAGGCTTTACAACATACACGCAGCCTGCTGCACAACTGAGCGCGTGTGTACGCGACCTATTCAAGGTCAGAACGCATGGACACATGACTGTCACCGTTGTTACCTGTGTGTGCCTTAGTAAATGACACATTTGAACTTCCCTTCAATCTTTCATTTTGATCTGGTTGCTCTGTCTTATTCACCCACTTCTATAGATGACCCTTCTCTTCAGAACTTGAGCTCCGAGTATCCATCTTTTCAAAGATGTCTCCGTTTCTTACTTCATTCCTTCTTCTATCCATGCTATGTGAGGTCCTCATCATGGACTTTCTTCTTGTGTTCTATCACTCCTGGGATTTGTGGCCAAATCCACTACAACTGTAACATCTCATAGAGTTACAGTGAACAGTAATATGTCCTATTTTATCACATCTCCAACACCTTGTGGTGTTAAAGAATCTTCCATTATATATCCTTTCATAAGATCTACATTCAAAATATTTGTGACCATATTCATTACATGAATAACAGTTCCCATGAAAAATACTTTCATACCTTTGCTTTGGTGTCCCAAAAATGGCTTCTTGATGTCTTCCTTGCTTTGTACTTTTGAAATTTTCTTTGCCTTGTGTAGATGGTTTCTTTGCAATATTATCTTCTTTCTTTGATGGACTTACCTCATGCTTCTTTGAGGTGCTTGCTTCAGCATGTGTATTTTCTCCTTTGTATCCAAGACCTGATTTATCACATGATGGTCTTTGACTTTCCAAGATCTCATCCAAGATTCGTGAGCTATTCAAGAATTTGTTTGACTTTTCCACCTTCTTTCTAAGGTCAAAAATTTCAGCTTCTAACTTGC
>ML809563.1:3421-27945 GCA_009831015.1 Picea engelmannii | reverse complement strand
CACATGATGGTCTTTGACTTTCCAAGATCTCATCCAAGATTCGTGAGCTATTCAAGAATTTGTTTGACTTTTCCACCTTCTTTCTAAGGTCAAAAATTTCAGCTTCTAACTTGCAACATGAATCTTCCTTTTCATTTATTTGATTCTTCAACAGTGCCTCTATTCTTTTGGATTCTTCAATTTGGGTCTTGAGATGGACAATAGTTTCAAAACTTTTTCTAATATCATCTTCTACATTCATATCTTCTTTTCTATCTTTTAGTCTCGCGATCTCTTCTTCCTTTTCTTCTAATTGAGTCTTATTGTTCTCTTCTTGTTCCTTGATCATTTCTTTTAACTTCAAGATGTGCCTTAGACTTCTCCTAAGAAACTTCTTAGTGTTATTCAAAAGATAGTTATAGTGTGTATAAAAATGATCACTCCTATACATATATAAAGCCTCTTCAATTTCCTTTTGAAGTTTTAATAGATTTCCTTCTATTCTTTTCATAGGATAAATACCATCAAACTTTACACAAACTATATCTACATCTTCTTCTTCACTTGTAGAGAAAAATTCATCATCATCATCATTGCATTCAAGGGCTTTAGAGTGTTCTTTACCTTCATTTGAAATATCCTCATGATCTTCCTTTTTTCCAACATCAACACATACTTCTTTGCCTTCATTTGAAATGTTCTCAAAATCACATTTATAAATAATGCATTCAAGAGATTTTGATGATTCTTTACTTTTGATGATCTTGATGGAGTGGTCTTCAATTTATTCTTTCTCTTCCTTGCTTTGATATGTCTCCTCTAGCTTTAGCCATAGATACTTGGTGGAAGTGCATTGTCCCATGCTCTCTTTGATAGGGCTTGACAGTCCACTAAGAATTGTCTTGGGAGCCAATGCATCATTCTTCTTTCCTTCCTTTTGAGCTGCAAACTTTGACTTGTTCTTCAACGGAACATATCCACCAATGGTTGCCTTCCAAATAACCGCTCCCATTGTCTTCAAATACACTCTCATCTCTATTCTCCAAGTAGAATAGTTTTCGTCATCAAGGATTGGAACTTCATCATCCATTTGTGTGTCTATGGATCTCCTTCAAGCTTGTTAAGGCTTGTAGTGAAGGCCTGCTCTGATACCAATTGTTGGACACACCTACCACACTTGGAAGGGGGGTGAATGAGTGTGGGGCTCTTTTTCCAAAACTTCCCTCTTGCACAAAACTCATCAATTAGCATTCAAAATTTATTCATTACCCATTGCTGTCATTTATAACGAGTTAGATGTGAGCACATATCAGCAACATATATTAGCAATATATCATCAACAAGTCATCACCACAATGAACACAAGGAACACAAGATGTATGTACACATTTCTTTTTATTACGGACTACACTCCTTGGGGTTTATCAACAACAACTGAATAGAGTACAACTCTACAAGAGCACCAGCTCTCTATGCAAGACTAAGCTTACATTCTCAGCACCAACTGAGATGAGGCAAAAATACTCAACATATATCAATCTGTCAACAGGTACGTGACCTGTCAGTAGTGCAGCCTGCGTGTGAACGCGCCCTGGCTCACTACAGCTCGCGTGTGAACGCGGCTAGTGTATAATGCAACAAGCGTATGCTTCTGAGCAACTAGGGTTTTGCTTTTCTTCACATGCTCAGATCCTCTACAACCTGCAATCACTTTCTCTTCTATCTTCTACTGTCCAAACTGACCCACAGCCAGTCACAACACATCCAAGCTCTCCAATATCTTGCTCATGCTCCACAATAGATCAATATGAATGCTATCTCAATCATGTATAAATAACTAGTATACCATAGCAATCATGTCACTACTTAATTACAAGAGTGCTGCTCACTCCATCAACCAAATCAACCAAACTGAGCCACATCATAGAACCCATACCAAGAATTCCCTAAGCATTCACAACATATTAAACAATAGTATCTATCAAGACAATAATGTAACCATACCAGTTTCTTAGTGATAGATCTGAGGCCATAGAATGCAGATCTGGAACCTGCCTCATCATCCAAGAGCTTGGCACCAGCTCAAACAAAAATCTCCATGAGCTTATTCAGTCCACGCTCCCTGTACATAGTCATCCCGCGTGTACACTCACCCTATACACATCTAGCCCATGTGTACACGCACCCTATACATAGACAACCCACGTGGGAATCATAAAATAGGGTTTTCTGTGAATCCGTGACTTTTGTCGTCAAGATCTCAGACATTGTCAAAACTTTGATGCATCCATGAGATCCTCCTCTCGCTCTCTTCCTCAGAATAGATCTTCAATCATGCTCAAGAGATCCACACCAATAATATTCTCTCACAAGAATCTCTCCATCAATACTCCAAAAGATATTCACAAGAAGCTCTCCATTGATCCACAAGGATTCTCATCAAATGTACATTTTACAAGAGATCCTAGCTTCTTATTTATACTTTCATCTTCTAGGTCACTTAACCCATTTTTAGGTTACTTAACCCATTTATAGGTCACTTAACCTATTTTCCTTATTTTAGGGTTAACCACTTTCCATGAATAGAAAGTTCTCCAATACTTTATCATTTAAATATTCCTTCTTGATTTTGTCACTTTACTTTATCATTTAAATAATCCATCTTGATTTTGTCACTTTACTTTATCATTTAAATAATGATTTCTTCTTTTCAAGCACTTTTACTTCTTTGACCTTGGGGGCTTCAAGCCTTCATATGGGGGTCCTCCAACTTCATAAGACCATAACTCTCAAACTGTGAGGAGTTCTGTGACATTCCACATACCTCTGGAAATGGCATGTCAAGCACTATCCATCTAGGATAGTTTCACCAACAACTTCATTGATCTTCATCTCATTATTCCACATACAAGCATGGGTCCTCCAACCGGTCTTCTAGGATAACCCAATATGTAAAGTGTCTTCCCATGAGGGCTTTCACCATAAGGGGACCACTTTGGAGTTCATCCATTTGTGCACCTTATCAACCATGATAAGACAGTAATGATTCATCTTTCCATCAATTCACCACTGCATCATATATATCAACTATGCATCATGTATCAATGACAACTCAATGATCCATATTCATCAATGCATCATAGCAATGATCCATATTTATCAATATATCACTCTCATCAAGGGCATCATATCAATCAATTACTTGACATCAATCAATGGCATCAATCAAACCAAACCATTTACATCAATGACATATGATCCAACAATCTCCCAAATAATCAAACCATTTGCATCAATGACAAACCATTGGCATCAATGACAACATGATCCAACACTAAGCTCCCCTTTGAACCAAGACTTCTATCTTTGGTCCAAAAATAGAAGAGAACAAGTGGTTTCTACTTTCTCTATAGATCTAACTCAATCAATCAAGAAAGAGAGAAGAATAAATATGTGGTGTACCTTGTTGCAATGTTCGTCCTCACTGCTCCAATCCATGGGCTTAATCTCCAAGCTCCTCAATGCAATTGAAATCCTGCAAAGACTAGCAAAGGGACTCTTCCTCCTACTTTATATGATTAGGCAACGAATATCTATCTATGAAGACTGAAAAGAAAATAGACAAGAAAATGTAGAATGCATAAAATTGAAGGGAATAGGCCAAGTTTATATTAATTGGAAAGCCAAAGAAGGAACTCACAAAAAATGATTGACAATGCAGTAACTTATCCAAGCTGTCTTTGTCCATCTCTTGCATGAATCTTGACATAAGAATGTTGATGCTTCCTCTAGAATCAAAGGTTTGATACCTCTATTGTTCCCCTCTTCACCTTGGAAATACCTTCAATATATAGGGTTGAGAGGCACAACCACCATGAGAAAATGAAGGATGTGGTTGAGGATATGGCTCCTTAAGGTTGGGATTTGATCCTAAGATGAGGCCATAACATAGGGTTTGAACACAAACAACCTCACCCCAAGAGAGTTGGCCCATATAATAAGGTGGAGGATCCCCCTTTTCCCTCTAACAAGACTGGCACCCCCTTTAGTGAGAGAAAGAGTGCCATGGTGCCCCCTTAACAAGAATAGAGGAGCATTGGTGCCCCCCAGTATGGTAGGGGAGAGCCATTCTTTTAAAATGCTAAAAAATAGTAAAAAATTCCAAGGAAAAGGTATGTTTCGACTATCAAATGATGGGGCTTCTTCTTCCAATATGACTTAGGGATCGCGGCAACTATTTTAGTGGCTTCAAAGGGTTGTGACACTCAACAAATTGAATGCAACACTATGTCATTCAGGGTTGGGTGTCACTCAATTGGATGTGAAATCAGGGTTACATGAATTCGAACTCACCCATGATTAGAAATTAATAGATTAAAATATATATATAGAGGGTGTAATTGACTACCAATTTTATATTGTATGAATACTTTCATAACAGTAAATACATTGAACAGATTAAGAGTAATATTAGATGGATATTTTTTGTAAGAGGACATCTACAATAATGGTAGAATTTAGTTGAAGTGATTAATCAAGGGATGTCAAGTTGTTATAGGCCTATGGTTTTCAAGCCCGTAGGGGATTTCTTTGGTCAATAAGAATTATGGTACAATGTGGATGGAAAAGGAAATCACAACATGAGGATTTAGATGGCACTTATTAGGCATGTGACATTCCTCCAAACCTGGGATAAGGTGTAAATAAACAAACAAGCACAAAATTTGAGGATGTCGGAGACCATAATATTCCTAAGCATGATGAAATGCAAGTTATGTGGTTATGTAATTTGTCATTGCAATTAATTGGTGATAGTGGTCATCGTCACAAATACTACTAATTCATATTTATCTCATTGTTATCTAGTCATATTTTTTATCCATGCACTAAATTAGTCATTTAAGTTAGTCATTATTTTGTGTCACTTAAAATTGCTCAAATTTGGTATTTTTTAACTTAAAAAAACTTTCGTGACTAACATTTTTGGTCACATAGCCACTAATTACCCATTTAGTACTAGTGGAATAATAAACTATTTTGTTTGGGAGACCAAGGATCTCATCTCAAAACAACTTGGTGTAGATATTGTTGTATCAAGATGCAATCTCAACTCAATTAAGAATTGAATGAATCCAAGTTTATGTATAGTTTGAGAGTTAAGAGTTAATATTACGTGTATGAAAACTCACCATGTCATTGTAATTGTTAAAATTGTATCCATAGAGAAACTAGGAGTATGTCGTATGAGGACCTTTCCCAAATCGTAACTATTAGTTTGTATTTCCAATTGAATCAATATTGTTTGTATAATGATGTTGAATATCGAAACGCCATTACAAGTATATGTGTATATTTGTATGAATAATATTAAATTTCATAGATATCGTTAATTGGTTGTTTTTGTTGTTGTTGTTGTTGTGTGTGTGCATTTAACTCACTATCTTAATTCAATATTTATACACTTTGGTAATTTTACCAACTGTAAATACATGTGTATCATTTAAAAGTGGAAATATTAAATTGATATTAAAAAGAAAATAATACATATGTACTTGACATAATTTGATGCAAATTGATGAAATCTTCTTGAATGCAATTTACATAGTCAATAAAATAGTATTCTTGAGAATATAACAATAGGAGGGGTGTTACAACCATGTAAGTGTAGATTGAAATTTGAAATAACAAGGTTGGTTGACCCTTCTCTATACACATTGTCACTTAAAGTTCTCTACTACCAATAGAAGTGTTTTTTTCTTAAGAGAATAATTGGAAAGGGTCAACTAACCCTTCTATGTAATACTCATTTCATTCAAAGAGTTTTCCCCACACATTGATGACATTTTTCTTGTAGAAAAAAGATAAAGGGCCGACTGACCCTTCTCCAAATAAGTTCTAATTTCAACTTTTTTTAGGATAGAGAACTATATATTTGAAAGAGAAATAATGGAGAAGGGACTACCATCCCTTCCTCATATAAGTTTTCACTAAATATTTAACTATCACTTGTAGAAGAGTATGCTTGTTTACATACAAATTGAGAAGGATCGTTCATTACTTCTCTCTATAATTTATATCTTCAACATTTTCCTTGATTGTTGTTGTATTATTTTTGCCACTTGAATGAGCAAAAGAGAGACACTTGCAAGTCCATTTGGGTCAGCTAAATAGGACAGAAGTTAGTGAAAAAGTTAGACACATCATGCATATGAAATAAATAAACAACTAAGCTAATAACAACTAAAGAAACAAAACTACAATGCATAAGGAAATTAGAACCAAAATTAATCAAACAATTGACCAATATTCATGCCACCAATGGAGAGTTTATATTAGTGGGAAAACACCAAAGAAAAAGGGGGACTTATGGATCCCCTCTTCTTCCAAGGGAGGGCTCATGAGTCCCCTATGTGAGAGCTCTTCTTACAAATAAAAAACTAGAAGGGAAATGGTGAAGAAATCCAAGCTTATCCCCTCAAGAGGTGAGGTGAATACCTTAATGTTATGATGATAGTATGATCCAAGAAGGAAAGAGGTTCCTTGTAGGAGAATATAGGTAGCATAACAATACAATGAGATTCTTGAATTCATAGTGCACCCATGGCCTCTTTTTATAGAAAATATTTGAGGCATTATCTAACCGATCTTTAGTGTGAACAAGGGGCCCTTTAGGGCACCCTTAAGTCTTTGATCATCCCCCCACTTGGATTCATCTCGGATTTGAGGGTAAAATCGACTTGGGAGCTAAACCAGAATTGGGTAAGGAGCCGAAAATAACCATAAATGCGTCATTCTCAGGTGTGCGTGGCTTTTTGTGTACACAGTCGTGCGTTAGGCACATGTTCACGCGCTTCCTGTAGTGATTTTGCGCATGCTAATTTTTTAACTAGTTGTATAGTTTGTGCCCTTTGGAAATGAATTTTTGGGGCTATGAATGAACTAATAGGTGTTTGGCGATGTTGAATTTTTGTAACCATTTTTGGACGATATTTTAGTGATAACAGATGCCCCTAATGTGTGAGGTTAGGAGCATACGTATAGCCGAAATACATCAATGTTTCTTCTACTGAGAGTACCATTGTAAGAAAGAGTGTTGATAGGAATTGCAAGAGCGATCCAGTGGAGAGAGAGGGGAAACTTTGGGACCCAAACCTTTCTCTAGGTGTGGGAAAATAATTTTTTTATACAAATGAGGCGGGTATGCCCCATTCTCATGTCATGTAACTCAAATATGTAAGAAAACAACTGAAGCTATATGTTGATGTAGATAACTGCAGCGCCCTCCGGGGGGGTTTGATAATGGAAGATGACAATTCAGATAGTGAAGGAGTATCGATGACTTGCAGGCATTGATGGCCCAACAAATTTCAGAGGTCTTCGGCTAGTATAAAACAACTGCAATAGTCACAAAGTAAGACCCACCGTAACATGAGATTGTGTTGAATTATAATGTCATGGGGGTCAACGAAAGCAAAGAGAAATGATGGTTCTCTCTGTGCCATCTCAGACTCCTCATTGTAAAGGTAATGAGAGTCAAGATACTGTCGCTCTTCTGGAAACTGTGTTGATGTCGATAGAAAGGGAAACATGACTCCAAGAAGGAAAGGGCTTCATGAAATCCACTGGATGAGATCAGGAACTGATGAGGAACATGGGAAAGAGGTGGTGAGACTCAAGACCGCCCTTGGTTGGGGATATATGTGAAGTATGAGTGGAAACAACTGTGAAACTGAATCTAGCGTCAGGGGGACGACTAGACAGGGGTTAAATTGTGCGAGAGGCATGACAAAGTGGACAAACTCAGAGATCGTAGGTACATGGACTGTGGGATACTCAGGGTTTATGAATGATGTCAACAAGAGTAGAAGGTAATGAATGCCCCAACCAATGGTGACAGGGGTTTCTTTGCCAGAAAAGAAGGTCGCTAAAGGTGACAACAAAAAGCTATGTAAATGATGGAAATAAAGGCTTTGTAAAATACCAAATGAATAAAGAATAATTTGGAATAAGTGTGTGGATATAGAAATGGGTGACCCAGTGTAAGATGGCTTGGCCTGTGAGGGCGCAAGTTGCGGGGAGAACTGTTGGAGGGTGGGGGCCCCATAGGTGGGATTCTGTATGAGGTAAATGAATGGATGGAAATCTGCAGATGGGAAAACTGATTGTGGATGAAATGGAGGGTTAATGATACTGTGAAGGTGAATTCAAATTAGAACCGTGAGGAGATATCCTGGGAGTCCATTGGGAAAGATAGAAAAATGAGGAGAAGGAGTATGTGGCTGATTCTCGAACATGCGTAAGACTATCGAGAATCCCATACCTAGGGGATGAAAAGAAGCATGAGTGTCAAAGTGCCAAAAGGGGACTATGAATGGGAAAAATCATGTAGGGGAGAGTGCTACCGGGTGACAGTACTTAAAATGCAGCGGAGGTGAGAGTACTGCAAAGTCGGATGGGGGGATCCTATAGGAAAATGTCAGAAAGTGTGACTCGAAGATGCAATTGAGATCCAGAGAGAATGATTACATGCCAGTTTCGATCATATACCTAAAGGGGTTGCACTGGTGGGTGATGACCAAGTACCTGCACACATGAAAACCAAATACCCGCTGTGAAAAATATATGAAAATAAAGAATTTATAATAGTTATTCAATAATTTTGAACATGAGCATGTGTACCTGGGCGTGATGTGAGAAACATGTTCCCCCGGGGCCGAGGATGGATGGTGACCCGGGGAATGTGACTGTGTAGGTGGCGGGATCCTAATCCTGTGCCTGAAGACGGATTGGAAAACAAATGCTCTGAGCTCCTATAATGGAGCATGGAAGTTTGGCAAAAGGGACTATATATAGTTGTAGGGCCCACATTGCCACCTCATTTGTACCTACTACCATAGTGATTTGACAAGAGGTGTTTAGAGGAGATTTGGATATTTCGGGAGTTCGAGCCAGCCGATTCAGGATTAGCGAGAGCTAGGTTAGTGGTCTCATCCTCTTGCATAGTAGTTAGGGTTTATTTTCTATGCAGGGTCGTACAAAGGGTCGTATTGTAGGATTTTGTGAGTGTGGGCCCCCTAGTGCACGAGCGATCGAAGGATACCCACACTGGGGTGTGCGGTTGTAGATAGGACAGTCGTGCATGGGGGAAAGTGAGGGAGTGAAACAGGTGTGCATTGTTTGCACGCCTGTTCGAAGTACAGTTGCGCACATGAGGCAAAGATGGGGGTTTTGAAAAAAAGTTGTCTTTTTGGATTTGTTTCGTTCTATGAATTGTGATGGTTGATCAAGTGTTGTTTATGTGAATGTAGGTCATTAATTCAAGATTCCAGTCCACTGGAGGGAGAGGGACTGGGCACGCCTCAGGGAGGTGATGAGGGATTATGAGTTGTGTGTTCAGGGACCTTTGGTAGCCCGTGGGATGCTAAAGTTCTTCAACTGCTCACGGCTACGGGCACATGAGTACCTGTTGTAGTTTTTGATTTCTATGTGGAGCACTGAGCTGCAGTGCTTCAATGTGCAAGGGGAGCAGCTGACATTCTCTGCAAAGGAGGATGTCTATGTCCTGATCGAGCTCGATTTTTGGGGGAGATCCCTACCTGTTGATCCCCAGTTGCCAGGGGAGGCACACTTGGCAGATTTGGCCCAGACGTACTGTTCGGAGGAGGATTTTATGTTAGGCTCGGTTGTGCAGAATGCGGCGATGGATGCATTAGCACATCATTGCATCGTCGCAATGATCATGAGGATCTACAGATCCTTAGCTACTCAGCAGATTAGTGGTGTTCAGCTGAGGATCATGCAGAGGGCATTGGGTGGAGAGCATTTTGCTTGGGGCTTGATGTTGCACACCAAGATGATGGGGCAGCTCAACCGGTGTCGAGCCTCTAACTCAGGTGAGTTTTCCTTTGGGTAGATCTTGGTGGCATGGTTCTTAGAGAGGGTGCCCATGTTATGCCCTAGAGTTTTGTTGGAAGCGGCTAATGCATGGGAGCCACGATTTATGCAGTGGGCATCGATTTTGGTATGACATGGGGGTGGGGAGGGTGGCCATTATTTACAGTCGCGCTGGCACGTGTGTGGTTCCAGATGCTACATATCATACTAAAGTTCCCATATGGTGGGATGGACTTCTGGTAGGACATGGATATGGTTTTACCTCCTGGAGCGGTTTGGGACCATAGAGGTATGTTGATGTATTTTATGATTTTATGATTTTGATAGTATAGCATATGTTTTATGTATGGATGGATGTTGATGCTATCATTTGTTTTTTATGTGTGCATATGTGGGGCCGCAAGGCCAAGCGGTGGAGTTGGTTAGAGCGTCGGCTCATCAAGGGCCGGTGAGACCATCGCGGGGCGAGCCATGAGCGAGAGAGAGATGTCATAGGGACGAGGATGGTGCGAGGCCAACTGATGATGCGAGGGAAGGTAGGAGACGTAGATTTGATGACCCCGGTGCAGGGTCGTCGAATGCACCGCAGAGAGAGGCCAACGAGGTGTTTGAGGATTTTCGTCGTCGACTGGAGGTGGTGCTACAGGGAGTGACTGAGGGCATGTGGACTCAGGTTCAAGTCAAGGGAGTCTTAGAGAAGTTTGTGGGCCTTCCGGTGGAGTTGCGGACCCTGATCCGCAGAGCAGTTGTAGCAGGGGAAGCTATGACTGGGCAACTTCCCCCCGGACCTGGAGGACCCCCAGCTAGTGGGGCACCTCTGCCAGATAGAGGACCTAGTGGTGGTGCTCTAGAGGCACCATGAGTGCTTTTGGTTGGATTTTTTTGTATTTACATAGTCCTGCGAGCCCATTTTGTATAGGGTAGTGTGACACCTATTTTTTACGTATAGGGATGAGGGGGTTCACCTGTCTACATGTGACGTACATGTTGTACTATTTTTTGTAAACATTGATGGTACATTGATCGATTTATATATATATCGATCAATGTACCATCAATGTTTACAAAAAATAGTACAACATGTATATGGATATACATTTTTTGGATCTTTGTAATGTTCACATGTGATGATGTTTTGTGATTCTTTTTATGATGTCTAATCTATAGGATATGACAGACTTTTGATGATTTATGTATGTGTAATGGTGTCTTGATGTGATAAATGCCAATATAACACTAGGTTAGCCATATTATCTGCTATTTGATTGAATTTTCGTGGAATATGTGTAAATGTAATTGAATCAAAATGTCAAGATAAGAGTCTAATTTGCAGGTATTTGCGGAAGAGGCAAGGATCACAGACACAGTACACATTGTTGAGTTGCATGACGCCAAGTTGGGAATCTAATAAGACGCTAAGGTGGTGAAT
Source organism: Picea engelmannii (assembly GCA_009831015.1). Lineage (NCBI taxonomy): Eukaryota > Viridiplantae > Streptophyta > Pinopsida > Pinales > Pinaceae > Picea > Picea engelmannii. The sequence continues at coordinate 16,643 of ML809563.1, read as the reverse complement.
ATGGCAGTGACTGGCCTCGAAAAAGAGGCGAATGACAACTTTGTATTCTTCTTGGTTGTTGGCTGCTGAGCCCAAACATATGTCATTGGAGTGGAGCAGTTCATGTGAGGGGGTATAGAGGGCCCAAGTGGCCAAAGCGAGATTCTATGTCCATCGGCTAGCTCCGTCAGCGTAACTGATGTGGTAGGTCGATGGAGGAAGCATATGTCAATAACACAAATGGTAGATCAGACATGAGGCATGGTGGGAAAAATAAGATTAAAAACTCCTAGTGTAGAATGATTACACTCAAGCATAAAATTTATTTAAGTACAACCCGTTGATGGGTTCTTTGAGGGGGTATCCTTTGGGAGAGGCCAGAATGTATGCACCTTTAGTGAGGCAATTTTGGACGATGTAGGGTCCATGCCATAACGACTCAAATTGTCCATGGCTGAGGGTATCGTGATCGATATCATAGGCAAGGACGAGGTCTCTTTCGTTAAATGAGAAAAGGTTGAAATGGTGGTCAAAGGTGGCCTTCAAATATTTTTTAGCTGCCTCACTGTTCTATAATGAAGATCGACGGTCTTCATCCAACGACTCTAAGTTCAACAAGCGTTGCTCCATTGGAGCAGTGTCAGTTAATAACTCGATAGCGGTGCACAATGTGGGCATTTTTCACTCAATGGGGAGAGTTGATTCTACCCCATGGACAAGTCATCGATAATTTGGTCAATGAAAGGCGTAGGGAAGTTGTCTTTGGAACAAGCATGGTTGAGATCATGAAAGTCGGTGCAGACGCGAATGGTGCCCTATTTTTTGTTAATTGGGACGGGGTTGGAGACCCATGACGTGTATGTGATGGGGTATATGAACCCAACAACGCATAGTTTATCAATTTCGGCTTTGATGGGTGCTGCTTTGGATGGGTGCAGTGGGCGTTTCTTTTGACATACAGGGGTAATATCAGGTCATGTGTCGATACGATGTTTGACAATAGAAGGATCAAGGCTGGGCATCTCCGTGTATGACCAGGAAAAAATGTCCCAGTATTCCTGGAAGAGAGATTTGTAAGCTGTGAGTTCCTTAGGGGAGCATGCGGCGCCAATGGTAACTTCCTCTATGATTCCTAGTTTAATGGAAATATTAATTTTGATAGTTGGGGAAATTTTGGCCATGTTTCCTTCTTCAAAAGCATCGGGGGTAGGGATAGGGTTGTTGAAGCAGTCTATATGCCCTAATGGGATGAAATCCTTTGTTTCGATTGCACATATGGATCTTTGGCTAGGAGGGTCAAAGGCTTCCTATGAGAGAAAAAAACACTCTGTGATGGAGCGCGTTCCATGGGTAGTGGGGGGTAGATAGTTCTTTGAGGATATCTTCACCACAGTGGAAAATGTGAGAATATAGGGGATCCGGGGAAGGAACATTGGTGACTGTCATCGTGTGATTATCTTCAAGGGGTGAAGATGTAGAGGGGGTATCGTAACTATGGTGTGATGGTGTGCTTGACATAAACCAAATGTCCAGATACTGTGGGTTACAAATTGTGGTCGGGCGTAAGCTTTCTTGGGGGTAAATAAACTAGAGAATTGGGGGGATTTGGAGGAAAATCCTCATATAGGATATCCATGCACCATGGAGGAGTGGGAAGTGCCTCAGGCTCAAGATATATAATATGAACAATATTTGGAGATGGATTAGGGGGAATCACCGTCATCATCGAAAGTGGGGTGATTGGAGGATTTTGAATAAGGGCCATTTGACGGCGCCTGTATTCAATAATCGTGGGACACTGGTAGGGGAAATGATCAAGTGAGTCACAGAGAGAGAAGCGACATCTCATCCGTTTGTTGACTGAGGTTGTGACATAATGGATTCCAGTGACTCGGGTAGTTGATGACATGGGTGGAGAGGGTATTGCCGAAATCTCTTACGTACTGTCATTAGTGTCTGTCGAAACTGAGGTAGCACAGGGAAATGATGAGTATAATGTACATACTCTGAACATATGGCACATGAAAATTTGGTTCGCAACCCTTTACTACATGTTGTAGGGGATGTGGTGGTAGTACTAGGTGTGCTTGGTGAAGCGACGGGCAATGTGGTCGCTCGAGGGAGTTGGATTAGATTGTGTAACTCGGGGAGATAGGGACATCTATTCATAGGGTGTCCTTGTCTCTCACATAGTGTGCAAGGAGGTTGAACTTGGAGAGGAAGTGGAGCAATGGGATATTTTTTCTACCTTCTGCCCCTAGCCGCAGTGGTGGTGCTGGCAAGTGGGGGTGATGGTGGTGCGGTTGGAGTTAGTACTGGAATCTACATTGGGATTCCTTCTGTTTGGGGAGGGAGGGATGGTTGAGGGACCATCGCGGGTGGATGTAGATACCAAACTAGAATGGAAAGCACCATGTTGGGAAGGGTAAGCATTGCGATTACCTGAAAATCTTGTACGCCCAATGGGCGGCATAAGAAGGGGATTTGATTGATGGCTTGGGGAATGGTCTCCCAAACTGGGATTTGTCCTTGGGGAGGGATGAAATCGGGGGTAAGAGGTGTCGTAAAGTTCTTAGGTAATGCCTGAGGTAGGGTTTCATCCACTAGTGGGACCTCGAGGGGTGGAGAAGACTCTGTGGGAGGGATGGTATCTCTAGTTTCAATTAAATCAGAATATACGACACACACTTGTGCTAAGGGATGTATGAGCGGTGGTGCTCCATGGTATGTCCCTAGAAAGGATGGGTCCTTGAAAATTCTGGGGCCCATATCGATGTGTGGGTAGGCATCAGAATTAGTGTGGACAAAAGGTAGGATGTTATCGATGTTGGAGGAAGGGTTGGGCTCGTAATGTGAAACTTGGTCGATGGTGATTATTTTCTCATTGTGGGGGGACATCATCGTTTGAAACACAGAAGAGGCCACAACCTTCATAGCGTACATGTAGCTACTTCCAAAAAATATGTTGTAATCGAGCGAGGCGTCGATAACCTCATTGTCAATAAGAATGGTTTTTCCCTCAAGTTCAATGGGGACATTTTGAAAGAGCCCTTCAGGAGAGGATGGTCGTCCATCATAAGCTCTCAAAGTGATGGCCGATGGTATTATCTTGGGGGGAGACAAGTTTATGCCATACTGTTTTGGGCATGATGCATGTGGATGCACCTTCATCAATGATGCATCGATGAACTGTGATGTTCCAAATTTTGACTAGTATCTAGAAAGCTACCAAAGCGGGGAGACGGGGTTCCCTACAATCTAGATCAAATGTGATGAGTTTAGTATCAGCAGGTTCGACTACCCCCAAGGTGGAAAGCAATTTTTTCCATTGAGTGGGACATGTTTGGAGGACCTCCAAGAATGACATGGTTGCAGGGGATTGTGCCAAGTCATCGAACAAACTGTAATTGTGTGCCGCCCTAGCCTAAGGGTTGTTGATATTCCGCCATAATGGGATGCAAAGAATAAAAATGGGTGGTTTAGTGTTTGGGCCTAGAATCATCAAAGGTTTTCCAGATGTAACTAGAGCTACCTTCGAAGTAGTGGGAGTAGATTCAGGGGGTGTGTTGTATTGATGATTGTATGTTTGTAGAATAATTTCTTCTTCGCTAGTGAGGAGGATAGTGTGATCTATCGGATTCTCAGGGTTTTGATACTGTCCCATCTGTGGTGGGGCAGGGTGCATTTCCTGTTGGGTATTCATCACACCTGGATGTGGAATAGGGTTTTGCAACACCACTGAGGGTGATAGTTTCAAATACTGTTGTGGGGCCTGCTGAGGGGTAGGCGGCACTGGAGGACGTGGCACATTCATTGAATCTTTCATCTATTTGAAGTCGACGATTTGGGGGCAACGATGAGTATAATGAATTTTCTCACCAAAAAAGGCACAAGGGAAGTTTGTCTGGAGGTTTTTTTTGTTCCTCCCTTGGAGTTTGTTGTTATTTCCCCCTAATTGGGGGTTCTAGTTCCCCTGATTTTGGTTTCCCCCAGTAGGTTGGTTATGTTGGGAGTTGTTTCCCCTAGTCCTGGGTTATTATTTTTTTGGTTTTTTATTTTATTTTTGGAATTATTCGACTGATGGGCCGTATTTTTCATATTCAGTTGTTCAAAATTTTGAAATTGTTGAATGTGAGAGGGATGAAAAAAGTTAACCCCAGCATGTGGTTGTCCTTGTGGAGGAGCAGTGGGTTGTGAAGGGCCAGGAAATGGAAAGTATGGATTATTTTGTGGTAATGACCCATAAGGTGGATATGAAGGTGTAGCGCTTTCACTAGTACTCAGGGTGTAAGATGACGTAGAGGGGGTACCGGAACTTGGTTGAACAGATGGGTGCATCATGGGTGTCGGCGAGGGTCCACTTATGGGTAGAGGAAGGGAAACAGAGTATGGTTTTTGATAAGGGGGAGGAGGATAATTAGGGGGTCCTCCATATATCGATGAATATTTAAGTGTATCGTACATAGGTGGTTGTTGGGGGTACGGATTGTGGTGTGTTGTAGTACCAATCAATCCATCCACTGAGTGAGACATCCCCAGTTGTCCTAGAAGAATGGTACGGGTCTCAGGGCGTCAGGTAGTACTGTGTATAAGTATCCTAACTGTGCATAAATGAGGTCGTACTGTTGATCCTTGCTAATGTATTCTTCTTCAGTTTGGGGGAAGGTGGAGGCCACATCTTTGGCAAGGAGAGAGATGAGTGATCTGAGAAACCAATTGAGGCATTGTTCTTTGGTGGTTTTTGCTTTGCATAGACTACGCCGCCGATGCCATTCTTGAATGTGGTCAATGATATGTGTGGCTGAGGATTGTTTAAACTCAGAGAGAAATTCTAGACCATTGTCGTGGATAATTGGTAGTTGAAATAAGGTCAAAAATGTTTTGGCCAATGATTCAAAAGTCACATGGGACCCTCATTTTTCATCCACATACCATTTGGTTGATGGGCATGTGAGTGTGCATTGAAATAATCTTAATCGAACGGAGTCGTCCATGATGTTGTTTTAAGAGCACCATAGGTGGAAGGTCATGACATGGTTGGCAAGATCTTCTCCCGCCTTTCCTTCAAACTTGGGAATGTATGAAGGCGGTTTGGTAGGAATTTCAGGCCATGTGGGGTCATGCAATATAGGATCGTTGGTGATATTACTTAGATCCGGTATGTTGAGGGAGGCCAAATATGGCATTTAGAGTTGTGGTGGAGGATTGGTTCCAACCATGGTGTGAGTGGTTTGTGAACCTGAGCCTTGAGGGGGGGTGGGTGGGGTTGTACTTCCTCCTTGAGAAGAAGTTTCCCCCCTGATTCCTTATAAAGGAGAGATAGTGGATGGTTGACCTTAGGAAGTGGACCCAAGTAAAGTGGAACCAAGCAAAGTTGACCCCAATATAGTAGCACTCACAGGGGTGTGAAAGGGTTGAGTCGATGAGTTGTCAAGACTAGGAATTCCTCCTGAAAGAGGAGGGAGGTTTTGCAAGTGTTTGGAACGGTGGGGATTTTGTGGGTCCCTATGATGTATAACTAGCAAAGCGAATGTGTGCGAATGGTGATGAGAGAAATAAAATGAACAAGAGTCTTTGTATAATTTTGGACCTTCACAATATATCTCACAATCGCATGTAATCACAAGAACATCATACATAAATCAATTGAAAAGAAGCATATATGCGGGTAGGTGGATTTTTTCCATGTGGGAGACCAAAGGAAACAAATGCTCGTGTCCTAAAAAGATGTAATGTCCTTCCTCTCAAAATAGTACTAGACCTTCCAATAGCACTCAACAATGGGGTCTGAAGCCACCAAAAGAGAAACTAGTGAAGGATGAAACAATCAGTTATAATGAGGGGTAGAGGGTGCATATCCCGAAAGAGCTAGAGATATTTCCCAATAGCCACACAAAATCTGATCAAGGTGCAATTGCAGCCCACAATTTCCACCTGGGTAGATATCCTAAAATTTGGCCACTAGGTACTTTGGTCAAAGTGCGACATTTAGATTTTCGGCCTCAGAAATGGACCACGAGCTAGATCCCTTCCAAGAGGTGGGTGCATCAAGGGGGGATGCACATAACAATTGGACCTCGGCCTTCAACCCTTCATGTGTATCTCCCTGCCTTATGGTGTAGGAACACTTGACTTGGAGGATTTTAAAGTTCCCTATTTGTCAAATTCCAATGTTTTGAAGATGTGAGAACTAGATAACGGGGATTTATTTGGATGCTTATCCCCGAGATCCTACCTAGACTAAAAATTTCTTTTGGCACCTCCTATGGAGGAAAACTTAGTGAGTTTTTAGAAAATTTTAGATGTGGTTGTTTGAGAGATTGGGGTGTGAACCAATATCGTTTTAATTTAAGTGGGAGTGGATAATTCCTATAAGAAATAGTGGGACGTTTCAGAATCCCTTTGGAGGAAACCTACTTCAACATCCACAATTCGAGATGAAATTATGTTAGTGAGTAGTGACTTTGTGTGTGAGAAAGTGATAAAATGTGCCAAATTTTTAATAAGTTAGGTGTCACCTTGCATCATGTGGACTTCGTGTGGTCCTTACAATTCTTGATAATCTATCTTACTAGATGCCATTGGTACGACCTTGTGGAATTTTAAAGTCCCTAAAGAACTAGCATGTGGACATATGGTTCCTTACTTAATCCTTTAAACTCCCTAATGTGATTTAATCTAATAAAGCTTCAAAAGACTATCCTAGATTGAAAGCATGTGGGCATGTATGGGCCCGTTACAATAATCTTTAAACTCCCCTAGTGATGTAAACTAAGAAAGTAGTTTCAAAACTATCATATCTTTGCAACATGTGGGCATGTATGGGCCCTCACAAATTTAAGATGTTTGAAAAAATAAATTAAGAGGGGCCCTAGAGGGGCTTTGTCCTCTCCTAAAGATTTTGTTTTTAAGGGAAATGAAATCTTCCCTCAATTGTTTTTTTGATTCTCAAGATCGCTCTATGGTGCGAGAGAAGAGCATACTCAATGATTGAAGTTTGACTTCTGGTCCCAATGCAAGTGTTTATATATGTGATATCAAATGATATTAACTTCACTTTTACAATCAAAACAAGCCATCCATGTGGAAAAATGAAAGCAAAAGAGGAGAAATATAGTTCTTTTTAACCCCCTAAGTGCCTTTGTTTTGTCTAACCCTTCATGTGGAGAGGGAATCTAAGTGTGGTGCATTTAAAAATTGTATAGAATACATGTTTAGAAGGCTAGGGGCCTTCCAAACATCACAAAAAACTCTTACAATGTTGGATTTTCTAGACAGGTGCGCGGGCCCTAGTTTAGACAGAGGCGCATGTGGTGCCAATGTGCAGAGAAACAAGGACTTGTTGGCACACAGTGCACAAAATGCACTGGAAAACACAATGTTGTTGGTGCATGTTCTCGGAAGACACTCCCATGGGATGAAAAACCCACGCACGTTCTGATACGCGCCCGGGAAGAAAATTTTAAACGAATTTCTCCTCTTTCAGCTCCGAATTCAGCTCTTTGCAGGTAGGACTGGGCTAGTTATGATCCCTTCAAGGTAAATAAGTCAAAAATAAGTGCTCAAACAACCCAAATATGGAGGAAATTGATACCTTCCCCAGTACGGTTGCCAACTTGTTGTATCATTTTCGCCACTTGAATGACAAAAAGAGGGACACTTGCAAGTCCAGTTGGGTCAACAGAATAGGGCAGAAGTTAGTGCAAGATTTATACAAATCAAGCACAAGAAATAAATAAACAAATAAGCTAATAACAACTAAAGAAACAAAACTATAGTGCATAAGGAAATTAGAACCAAAATTAATCAAACAATTGACCAATATTCATGCCACCAATGGAGAGCAAACACCAAATAAAAAGGGGGACTTATGGATCCCCTCTTCTTTCAAGGGAGGGCTCTTGAGTCCCCAATGTGATAGCTCTTCTTACAAATAGCAAATTAGAAGGGAAATGGTGAAGAAATCCAAGCGTATTCGCTCAAGACGTGAGGTGAATAGCTTAATGAGATGATGCTAGTATGATCCAAGAAGGAAAGAGGTTCCTTGTAGGAGAATAGATGTAGCATAACAATACAATGAGATTCTTGAATTCATAGTGCACCCATGGCCTCTTTTTATAGAAAATCTTTGAGGCATTATCTAACCAGTCTTTAGTGTGAACAAGGGGCCCTTTAGGGAACCCTTAGGTCCTTGACCAACCCCCCACCCAGATTCAGCTCGGATTTGAGGGTCAAATCGACTTGGGAGCTGAACCAGAAGTGGGTGAGGGGCCGAAAAGAAAGGATGATTTTAGGAGCTAAATTTCGCTCATGGGCTAATTTTCCATGGTTTTTCCAAAAATGAGATTCGCTATTTTAAAAAAGATTCGCCCAAATTCTATAGGATAAAATTATTTTACCTTAAAAATAGCCAAAATTTTATAAAAACTATATAAAATACTTAGAAATTTGAATATTTTTTAAAAAATATTGCCAAACATTTATAGTTGACATATGAAGGATTAGTAATATTCGCCAAGGTTTCTACATTTTAAAATAAATTTCCATCCTTAAAATCATCCCTGCTGAAAAGAACCATAAATGCGTCATTCTCAGGTGTGAGTGTCTTTTTGCGTACACAATCGCGTGTCAGGCGCATGTGCGCTTTCCTGACGTTTTTGACATGTGCATGTGCACGCGCTTCCTATAGTGCTTCTACACATGTTAATTTTTTAACCAATTGTATAGTTTGTGCCATCTAGAAATGCATTTTTGGGGCTATGAATGAACTAATAGGTTTTTGGAGATGCTGGATTCCTATAACCATTTACGGACAAAATTTCAGTGATAACGATCGTATAAGAAGGGATTCTATATGGAAGGAATGAGAAAGGGTTTAAATAATATTATCCATATACATTGTCACTCAATCATTCTCTCCCATGCATAATAGAGCTCTCTTATTATGAGAAAAGTAAGGAAGAGTCGAATGACCCTTCTACATATTGTTTTCCTTTAAAATATTTTTCCCCACTCAACATTGGCTTGTTATTTATAGTAGAAAGAGAAAGAACGAGCTAACCTTTCTCCAAATAATTTCAAATTTGATATCTTCTCATACCATAGAACTAGTTATTTGAAAGAGAAATAATAGAGAAGGGTTGATTGACCCTTCCTCATATAATTTTTATCTAAATCCCTCACTCTCACTTGTAGAAGAGTATTATTGTTTGGTGATGAATGGAGAATAGTTGGCAAATGCTTCTCCACATAGTTTTTATCTTTAATGGTTTATTGGACCATATAAGAACATATTTTGCATGAAAATAATGAGAAGCAGTTGGTTGACCCTTCTCCATATACATTTCCACTTAATCCGTATCTCCCACTCATAGAAGGGTTTTATTAGCATGATAAGAATGCCAAACAATCAACCAAACCTCCACATATTAATATCCATCAAAAGAGTTTTCCTAATTCATCAAATATATTTTGTTTGTACAAAAAAAGAGAAAGGGTCAATCTCCCTTTTTCCAAATAATGTCTAATTTTAGTGTTTTGTAGACTAAATAACTATAAATTAGAAAGTGTAATAATGCGAAAGGGTATGCTTTCCCTTCTCATACACACTGTTTTAATCCTACTCTACCACCCATTGAAGAGTATTGTCACTATGAGAATAATGAGGAAGGGTCAAATGACCCTTATACAAAATATGGAATTTCATTAAAAGAGGTTTCCCCACTCATTGAAAACTTTTCATTTATAGAAGAAAGAGATTTGAGTCAACCAACCCTTCTCCAAATAATTTATAATTTCAAATTTTCCTACACAAGAGAGCAAAAAATTTGAAAGTGGAATAATGGAGAAGGGTTTGCCAACCCGTCCTCATATAATTTACTTAATCCTTCACTTTCACTTGTAGAAGAGTAAATTATTCTTTGGATATGAATAAAAAATGGTTGGTCGACACATCCCAACATAAATTGTATCATAAATGTTTTTCCCGACCATATAAGAATTTATTATATATTGAAAGAACAATGAAGGGTGAATTATCCTTCTCCATATACATTATTTCCTAACAATTCTCTCCCATGGTAAAATCAACTAAATGGTCATAATATTGCCAAGTTGTCTATGCTTTATGTCATCCGAACGATCACATCATTATAAGAATCAATGCACGATTAATGAAATATTTAATATTTAAATATAGATGTACAACTCCATATTTCAAAGTTAAAATCTTTAATGGAAATTCATTTAAACAATCATAAGGTCACCTTGGCCTTTATACCAACAAAATTATCACATCATGAGAATAATCAATGTGTGAACAATGAAATAATTTCATATTAAGATATGGATGTATAGATCATTCATATATTATTTCCCTTAAAACAATTTGGATATTTAATATTTCATGGTGTTTGATATGGAAGTACATATCAATCATCTATTTCAGCCTCAAAGTTTTCTATATTTGAAAATTAAACTTTTTCATGTAAAATCATTTAAATTTTTATAATGTTCCAATGCCACTCATGCTTTTTATCGTCTAAAATATTGCATCCTAAAAAATTAGATAATAGAAGATAATATATACATTTTCAAACAACTATATTTGAAATAAATCTTAAGAAATTCATCAAAATCATATAAAAACAAGTGACTTATATCTTCTCATAAAAAGTTAAGTTACAACTCTATTTACATGATTGATTATAAATAATTTGAACATATTGGACTCAATTAAAAATTATCTTACTCTAATGTATTAAGAACATTATGTTAATGCTAATGTTTATTATTCTCTAAAACAAAGTGATCTAATTTCATATTCTCAAGTGAACAAAATGATTATTATATCAACTTTAATTACCACAAAAGTGCATAGCAACAAAAAAATATTAATTCATCTTAATTCACATATTTTAAATACTAAATTTTTTTTTATTACACAACAAAAAAAAATCACTGATTTATCTTAATCCACGTGTTTTAAGTACCAAGACATTTGTTTCTTTCATTTATTTTTTATGTCTTTCAAACAAGATAATATATATATTATATTAAGTTAGTGATGATGTTTATTATCCCTGGATACCAAAACAATGCAATACCATATTCTCAAAGTGAATGAAATGATGATTTTATTAACATTAATCGTGATAAAGTTATACTAAATTTTTTTTTATTACACAACAAAAAAAATCACTGATTTATCTTAATCCACGTGTTTTAAGTACCAAGACATTTGTTTCTTTCATTTATTTTTTATGTCTTTCAAACAAGATAATATATATATTATATTAAGTTAGTGATGATGTTTATTATCCCTGGATACCAAAACAATGCAATACCATATTCTCAAAGTGAATGAAATGATGATTTTATTAACATTAATCGTGATAAAGTTACATAATAGCAAAGGTAATTATATATTTGGGTTATAATGGATATAGGGACTAAATAAATTTAATTTATTAATTTTTAGTGATAAATAAAATCTTAATAATGCATTTTCAATAAATAAATATGACAAAGATTATTTTTTTCTTGTGTTTTAATATAAAACTAAATAAAACATGTAACATTGCATAACAATATGCTTTATCACACAAACACTTTTAACCACATTAAATTTAAAAGAAAACTCTACAAACTAATCAAATTAAACATCCTCTCTTAAAAAAATTATGTTGCAATTTGTTTATTTTTTTAGATTGTTATTACCACAATGCATAATCAATGTTATGTTTAATCATATCAAATTTAAAGGAAAACTCTACAAACTAATCAAATTAAGCATCCTCTCAAAAAAAAAACTATGTTGCAATTTGTTTATTTTTTTAAATTATTGTTACCACAATGCATAGTCAATGTTCATGGTTTTGAAGTTTAAAACAATGATTTAGTATTGATGTTCAACAAATTATGATTAATTCATTAAATTTAATGGAAAATCCAAGATGACATAGCACTGATAGTGCATTAAAATAATTCCATATTGAAGACCTTTATTTATATTTTATATAATAGAATACAAAATATAATCATCACAAAATAAAATGTTATCTAAAATAACACATATTTAATATAACAAAATACAAAATATAATCATCACATAATGAAGTGTTATATAAAAGAACACAGCTAAAAACACTTATAAAACATAAAATACTAAAAACAATTATAACACATAAAATAGAGGTAATTTCAATTTATTAATTTTACATATAACATTAATTACATTTTTTATTTTTCTAAATATAATAATGATACATTTTTTCATAAAACTAAATTTAATTTCATTAATCACATTTTTTTATTTTTTTAAATATAACAATGATACACTTTTTCATAAAACTAAATTTAATTTTTTAACTTAATTATTTTATAATGTAATGATTTTAAGTCCAATTATTTTTAATAATAATGACAATGCATGATCAAATCTCATATGCGTGTACAGATCTATTATCAATGTTTAAATGTTTATGATCTTTAGATTTAAACAATTTTATTATTGATGTCCAAAATTATAATTAATTCATTAAAATTGATGGCAGATCCAAGATGACAAGACACTCGATATTGTGTATTGAAATATTGTGCATTCCAAATAAGAGATCAACGATTATCAATCCAACGATGAAATATTATAAAATGGCAGATCCAACATGACAAGACCCTAGATATTGTGCATTGAAATATTGTGCATTCCAAATAAGAGATCAACGACTCAATCAAACAATGAAGTATTATATAAAAGAACGGTTAACTACATTGTTCTCACTGAAAGAGAAAAAAAAATTATAAAATTATAAAACCTAATGGAAAGATAATTTCAATTTATTAATTATTAATTTTACATTAAATTATACATCTCAGCCTCCATGCTCCTAATGTTAGCAAAAAGTAAATTAAAAAACCATTTTAATTTAATTATTTCGTTGTACGACATGAAACCTGTGTAATGATTTGAAATTCAATAATTATTTTTTAACATTAGAAAAATGCCCGCGCTGGACTTTGGAGATTCTCTGTCAATGCTCATTCATGTATCTTTGAAAATGTATCTCCCTTCCCCACTTTCGATACGGCCGGTTGTCCTTTATGACTTCTTAGTCAACATTCTTATCCCATTAACTAAACATTCTTTCACTTCCACCTCCTGTAGTTTGGGCCAGCTTCTCACAGTTATCCTTACATAACGCCTGGTGCATTAAAATTTATTATTTCCAATCACTTCATTAAC
>ML809562.1:226122-252137 GCA_009831015.1 Picea engelmannii | reverse complement strand
TTTGAGTAAAGTTTCTTGAGAAGACAAATCTACTCCCAAAACCAAAGCTCTTCTCCTAAATTCTTGAGTAAAGCTTTGCACATTTTGTCCTTTAGCTTGTCTAAAATTTTGCCAATCCATAGTAGCCTTTTGCATATATGCCAGGTAAAATTGTCTTTTAATTGCAACAATAAAATCATTCCAAGAGGTTAAAATGTTACCATGTTTCTTCATGTCCTCCTGAGTCTTGGATTCCCACCAAATGAGTGTTGCACTATCCAATCTTAAAGAAGCAAGTTGTATCTTAGTTTCATCATCTTGAATTTTTTGTATCCTACAATACACCTCAATCTGACGAATCCAATTATCTAATTTCTCAGCATTTACTTCTCCATTGTACATTGGCAATTAAAATTTAATATCAAGCTTTAACATCGGAATTTTTGAAGGAGTTTTACCATGTCCTTTTGGAGAATTCAGAAGAGGTCTTGAATTGGTAGAAGAAGAATAAGATGGAGGTGAGGGTGGTTGAGAAGCACCATTCCCTCCATTTCCATTAGGAGTTTTATCACCACTGTCTCCCTTGTGCTTTGAAGGGTTGGAGCCTTCATCTTGCAATCCAGTATTCCTTTCCATCAAGATTTCATCATCTCTCTTATTTCCATGACAGCCTTTCTGAGATCTTCATCTTCTGCAGGAACATGTTCATGACTCTCTTCATGAGCCATACTTGGTGAATGCCTCCTTGAAACTTGTGGTGATGATATAAGCTTCCTCCTTGAAGGATGAGAACTTGGCTCTACAAGTTGACCTTCTCCTCTTGTGAGTTTCAACCTTGTGGGCATCAGAAAACAACACACTTGCAAATAATCAAGTCTTCAAAAACCTATGCTCTGATACCAACTTGATCGAAAAATGAAGAAGACTTGTATTCTTGAAAATATTTGCAAGTAAAATTTATGTGTTAAAATGAAAATGGATCAACTTTGCAACACAACTTTAATAGAATTTAATCATTCAAGATGAATATAAACAACAACAATAACAGTGAACATAAAATGCATAACACAACAAATGATAAAGGAGTTCACCCCTCTCTTGGGCTACATCTCCTGGTCCAGCTTCCAATGGATCATTTGTATTATTTTCTCAAAGTGCTCAAAAATATTCTTTAAAATGATCAAAATGCTAAATAGACTGCTCCAATGGCTTTAGAATGTCCAAAAACCCATAGTTGGGCTTTTTTGACACCTCGTTTGGCCAAAAATTGAAGAAGATAGGCTTCCTGGAAGTCCCCCTTCAAACTTGTTGTCTCTGCATCTAAAAATCGCACCCTTGTTGGCTCAACCTAGCCCACACGCATATTTAATCGTTAAAGCTTAGCACCGGATGCAACTGCGCAAACCGTGCAAACTGTAGGACGGTTACGAACGCACCTAGCCCCTAACCACCAGGGCTATGGTCATATGACCCATATGACCACGTGCAAATGCAAACATAGGCCCCCGTTTCCACAAGCCAATGGTTAAAGGACAAGTGGTGGGTCGTTTTTATAACCGTTGAACTGAATTCAAACCAAAACTCATACCCACGCATGCACATATGGTAATACATATGGTCATATTGTTATAATGTATGCGACCGGGGGCTAGGGCTAAGCCCTAGACCGGACCCCCGCACCAATACATAACAAACTCAAACTTAAATAAATATGAAACCATATATATAACAAGGATTATGGTGTGGCACGTTGGCAATGAAAACTTTGCAAAGGTTGTATTCATGGGTGGAGGTCACGGGGTCGAACCCGATGGACTCCAATAAAGTTTTATACAAGCAACCAATAACATGGTGCCACGTGGCAGCCCATGACTAGGCCACATGGCACCATACAACCAACCAAATATTGCCACATGTCACAATGTCATTCATCCACATCTTCCAACTATCTGCCACTCAGCCCTACCACGTGTCGTATGGACTGCCACGTCAGCAGCCGTACCGACTGTATAGTCTGCATCCCTTTTTTTGCTTGTCTGTCATTTTGAACAGAACATGATATCTCTCGCTCCCAACGTTCGTTTGAACCCAAAAAAGCTGTGTTGGGTTCATAACGACGAGGCTTATGCTCCCATTTGATTTGAAGCAATTCCGAGCACTTTGAATTTTTGAGCAAAATTTGATCCCCTGGATCAATTCCCAAGTTGAAATGTATTTTTTTTTATTGAAGAATTTTCCATTGTAGCCTGTTTTTTACAACTCCAAAATATTGTTATTAACCCATGTTCATTAAATGACCTGATGTTGATGTCATATCATCGATATCACCTACAAAGTCTGCATTTGAATATGCAACAAGTGTGAAGTTGTTGTTCTTATAGAGAAGCCCAAAATCTTGTGTTCCTTGAATGTACCTTAGGACCTTTCTGTTGCATTCCAATGACTCTAGTTCTCTCTAGGTTCCTACATTGATCTGGAAAGAATATTAACTATGTATTACAAATATGGATGATTTTTTTTCTGATAAATGAGCCTTCCAATCAACTGTCTATATCAAGAACTGTTCACCAATTCCCCCCTTCAAATTTTGAAAGTTTTAAGTTTTTCTCTATAGGACTAAGAGAGGGTTTACAATCCTCCATGCCAAATTTCTTTAACAAATATGTAGCATACTTGGTTTGATTAAGGAATATTTGATGACATTGTTTTGAAACTTCCACTCCAAGATAGTATTGCAAATCTGTCATTTTGAATCCTTTTTGAAGTTTTAGTTCCACCTACTTCATGTGATATTCATAATTCCTTATAATGATTAAATCATCAACATAAAGAACAATGACAACCAATTTTTGACTTTGCATATTGAAATATAAAGTATCATCAGATTCACTACAATGAAAACCAACATGTCAAAGGCATTCATCTATTTTGGTATACCATGCTCTAGGTACATATTTCAAGGCATATAAATCTTTAATAAGTCTGAAAACTTTGCACTATTTTTATTAAACTTCAAAACCTTGGGGTTGAGTCATATAAACGTTTTCTTTTAAATCATCATTGAGAAAGGTTCTTTTGACATCCATTTGGTGGACTATCCAACCATATTGTGCAGCCAAAATTATCACCATTCTAATTATGTTCCACTTTGTTGTTGAAGAAAATGTTTATTCATAGTTGATTTCTTCTCTTTGAGAAAATATTTTTGCAACAAGTCTTGCTTTATATTTATCTACTTCACCATTTTATGTATACTTGATTCAGTAAACCCATTTGCAACTGGTGGGTTTAACATTTGTTGGAAAATCAATGAGTTTCTATGTCCCATTTACAATTACCGAATCATACTCATCCACCATGACTTGTTGTTATTCTTTATTCTTCAATGTGTTTGCAAAAGTTGTTGGTTCAATGGCAGGAAAAAATTGAGTGAGATGTAGTAGAATTTCTTGTTCATGTTATGTTCTATTCATTTGGGTGAACATATTTAAGTAATTACGTGAATCATTTTGATCTATTGTGTTGTACCAATGGTGAAGTTACAACAATTGATTTTCCATGTATTGAAGAATCATCATCTGAAGAAAAGTTATATAACTCTTGAACATTCATGTTGGAGGCTAAGTCTTTTTCCATCCAATTTGGTTTTCTTTGATGAATTGTTTTCTCTTGAGCTACCTTTTTCTCCAAGTGACTAAGAATATTATCAATCTCTCCACATGTTTGACTTTATATCTCATCAAAGACCACATCCCAACTGATAATGAATTTTTCATTGGATATAAACTTATATCCTTTCTTTTCATCTGAATAGCCAACAATAATGCATTTCATATTGCGTTTTTCCAACTTAATCCTATTTTCCTTAGGAAATAAGGCATAGAAAGTGGAGACAAAAACTCGAATATGATTCACTAAATTCTTAGTGCCATACCAATATTCATATGGAGTAATTCTATCTAAGATTGATGTGGGTGATTAGTTCCTTAGATAGATTATTCTATGAACTACTTCAGCCCAATATTTTGTGCTTAACCCTTTGAAATGGAACATTGATCTTTCCATTCCCATTAGAGTTATGTTCATTATTTTTGTGACTTCATTTTGTTCTGGACTATAATATTTTGTCAACTACCATTTTATTCCATTTCTCCTGAATACTCATTGAATTCATTTGAAGTGAATTCTCACTCATTATTTGTTCTTAGTGTGACAATATTTTCCTTGGTGGGATTTTCAACTAAGCATTGAAATTGTATGAATTTGTCAAAGGATTCTGATATGCTCTTCATAAAATATACCCAAGTCATCTGTGTAAAATCATCAATTAAAAGGATGAAGTATTTGCATACACCAAAATAAGATTCCATAGGACCACAAATGTCACTATGGATTAGTTGAAAACATTTGTTTACATGCCATGTACTTGTGAGGAAAGGATCCCTCTTTTGTTTTCCAATTATACAAGCTTCACACTTACCAGTTTCCTTTTTTAAAATTAGGAAATCCTTTCACCAATTCATTTGTTTTAAGTTTAGTGAGGTTTTCAAAATTCAAATGGCCAAATTTGTAATTCCATAATACTAAGTAGCTAGGAGATAAATCCAATGATGTTGCAAAATCTTGTTTGTGAGGAATAATTGTGCCTTGTATCCTCTAATTTTTTCCATATTCATATCCATTCATTATTGTTTTGAAATTTTGTTTGACTGAATGAATTCTGATCCAACCATCTTCCATGATAATCTGATGGAATCCTTGTCTAATGAGCACTAAGTACAAAAAAAAAAACTTAAATGTTGGAACATACCAAACATTGGAAAGTTATCTGCCAAACCAATTGGATTTGTAATTTTGTCATATTTTTTTGTAGAACATATGCTGAGTAGCCCCTGTATCTAGTATCCAATCATTTTCATAATATTTTATCATCAATTTGTTGGTGGCAATTGAATTTGCAAAGTCAATTTCATAATTTATTTCCAACACATATTCATAATCATCTTCCTGATTCTATGCATACTAGGCCGAAGTTGAAGCATTAGACTTAGAATTTTGTTTGAAAGTTTGGTTATCCTTGGGAAAATTATCATTTCATGTTCGAAAACATAGGTATTCCAACTTAGGATGAACACCTTCAGTTACCACTCACACAACCAAATAAAATATCAAAACATTGATGTTTTCACATGGTAAAACCCTATGTGGAAACATCATGGCCCCAACCAATGCGTCCTCTTGGAAAAATTTATTAATGAAAAAGAAAAAATTATAGAGATATTTACAAGAGAGTTTCTCACAATCGATCATTGGAAAATGAACCTCCATGCTCTTTAAATAGAGATCATGGACCAATCAGGGGTTAATCCATGGATCAATGTATCTATTAAGATCAAGGAGAATATTAACCATCGGATCACTCTATGTCAAGAACATATTGTGACCATCGTATTTCCTAACTAAAAATGCATACCAATGCATACTAAAGAAACACACTAAGAAACACACTTTTACCTAATGACACATTAGACCAAGTTGATCTTAACTAACTCCTAAGTGTCTAAACATCCTAACATCTCCCCTTAAGAACAACTTGGGATAGGATTGAAGGATTTACAAAGGAGACAAAATAGGATAAGGAAGGAGGCATTATATCTTATTCCCCATTAATGAAAACTTCATGAACTCCTAATATAGATCGAAGTTTGGAAAAAATTTCTTCTATAAGAGACTGTGAAATTTTCTACAACTTGATCTTTTGTAGGGAAGAATAACACTTCAATAACTCAATCATGAATGAGCTTTAGGATGAAGTGCATGTGTAGTTCGATGTGTTTGGCGTGATGATGTTGAACTGGGTCTTTGGCGAGATTTATGGAACTTTGATTGTCACATCAAAGTTTGTTCAGAAGATGTTGCTAGAATCCAAACTCTGAA
Source organism: Picea engelmannii (assembly GCA_009831015.1). NCBI lineage: Eukaryota > Viridiplantae > Streptophyta > Pinopsida > Pinales > Pinaceae > Picea > Picea engelmannii. The sequence continues at coordinate 246,221 of ML809562.1, read as the reverse complement.
AGGATCTGTTGAAGCCACAAGACTTCTTAACTTGCATTAATCATTGCTCGGTACTCTTCTTCTGCTGAATAATTTTCAATATCCTATTGTTTCTTACAAACCCAAGTGACAAGTCCTGAACCAAGGCTGAAAACATAAAATATAGTAGACTTTCGATCATCGAGATCACCGACCCAATTTGAATCAGTGAAGCCAAACAATAAAGTAGTTCTCCCAGAATTGTAATGTATCCTAAACTGAAATGTATCCCATACATACTGAAGTATCCTCTTATCTTCTTTCCAATGGATTTCATGGGGTATTTACATATACTAGGAAACAATACCAACAACAAAGGAAGGATTAGGACAAGTATGATTCAAGTATAAGAGGCTACCAACTAACTAATGGTACAAAGTGGCATCAACTTTGGGAGAAGTACAAGTGGCGGGAAGTTTGACTCCAGACTGGAAAGGAGAAGGGCTTGGTTTACAATCTTCCATGTGGAAGAAACGAAGAAGGTCACATGCATACTTAGACTATGAAATAAACAATCCTTCATTGGTTTGCAAAAATTGGAGGCCAAGGAAATAGTGAAAAAATCCTAAGTATGTCATTTCAAATTTATTATTAAGATTGGTTTTCACATGGTTTAAAAGTTTAGGGTCACTACCAATGAGGATAATATCATAAAAATAAATAATAAGGATTATGAGATGGATTCCTAACTTCTTGGTGTAGACATTGGGGTCAGAATGGCATCTAGAAAAGTTGGTATGAAGAAGAAATTTGTCCATTTTGGAATAACAATATTGAGGATCTTGCTTAAGACCATAAAGAGATTTCTTAAGGCAACAAACAAGGATGGTGTCATTCTGGACATAGTCAGAATTTTGTTCCATGTATATTTATTATTACAAATCCCCATGCAAGGAAGATTTAACATCCATCTGATGGACCTCCCAGTTATGTGAGGAAGCAAGGGCAAGAACAAGGCAGATGGAATTCATTTTGGATATAGAGGAAAAGGTTTCAATATAATCAATTCCTTCAACTTGGGAAAATCCTTGGAAACTAATTGAGCCTTTTGTCTTTCAACACTTCCATCCGATGTGTACTTAGTTCTATAGACCCGTTTACATATAACAAGTTTTCTTCATTTCAGAAGAGGTGAAAGAATGTAACAAGATCCCAAGTATCATTTTCCATCAAAAAACAATACTCTTCATTCATTGTTGTATCCCAATCTGGATGACCTGAAGATTCTGCAAATGTCTCTAGATCATGAGTATCTGGAACTTGATTCAAAAGAGAAGAGGCTCCTTAGAACTATGAATGTGTCTGACACTGATCTAAAGGATCACCAACAATATCACCAAGTGCTTCTCATGTTGAATAGACCCATCTAAGAAGTGGTGGTGTTGGTGTAGGTTAGGGTTCAATGGACTCATCTGGAGGAAGGTGAGAAGGTGGAGGTGTATTTCCATCCTTAATATCATCATCTGAAGAAGAACAAAATATACTAGGAATATAAGAAGAAACAAACATCAAAGATGGGTCGTAGGCCAAAGAAAGAATAAGCATCAAATTAAGCTCACAGGCTAAGAGATTCTCATCAAATTTAACATATATTCTAATAATAATTTCATTACAATGTGGTTGAAGAAGTTTGTAACCTTTGATATCTTCAGAATAACCAAAAAATATACACTTCTTACTTTTAGGTTGCAATGCTTTCCTTTTCACATTAGGAATGTGAGCCCTTGCTACACTACCAAAGACACGAAAGTGACTTACATATGGCTTAAGTTTATTCGATGCTTCTTTTGGTGTTATATTTTTAATACCCTTTGTGGTAGTGCAATTTACTTTGTAACTGGAACAATTAATGCCTTCCACCCAATGCTTTAGACTTAATCCCTTAGATTGGATCATACAATTAGCCATTTTTTTTAATGTGTGGTTCTTTTGCTCAACAACACCATTTTGTTGTGGTGTATATGGAACAATGTGTTGCATTTGGATGCCTTGTGTAGTGAAGTAACTTATAAATTGATTTTTCATATATTCACCTCCAATATATGTTCTTAAGGTCCTTTGAAGTTGATGTCTAGATTGATTTTCTACAAGGGCCTTGTTGGCCAAGAACTTGTCAAAAAATTCACTCTTAAGTTTTAAGAAGTAAACCCAAGTGCATTTGGAAAAGTCGTCAATGAAAGTTAAGAAATAATTTCACCCAAATAAATAAGGAGAAGAAAGTGGACCACACAAGTCACTGTGAACAAGTTGCAAAGGGGTTGTGGTGTGCCAAAAGGCACATTTTTCAAAACTATTTCGATGATGTTTCTGAAGAACACAACTGGCACAAACACCATCTCTGCATGAAACAATAGGAATATCGGTCACCATCTGTTGATTACATAGTTGTTCCAATGGGCGATAGTTTAGATGACCAAACCACTCATGCCAAAGTTTGCTCAAGTTATCGCTATGAGAAACAAAAACTGATGGAAAAGATGATGACCCAAAGTTGTCAAAATTATACAACCTAGTAATATGGATTTATCCATAGCCATATTATAAGATGCTCTAGAATCAAGAAGCCACTCATCAGAAAAAGAAGTAGAAGTTGCATTGAAGGAGAAACTACAAGCAGAAAGTGTATACCCATGAGAAGAAGAAGGAGAAGTAGAAGCAATATTCATGTCATGCTTCTTCATTGTTGCTTCTAAAGTTTCCATATTCTTAAAACATTTGGATTCATCATGACCATATTTCCCAAGAAAGTGGACCACACAAGTCACTATGAACAATTTGCAAAGGGGTTGAGGTGTGCCAAGAGACATGTTTTTCAAAACTATTTTGATGAGGATTTCTAAGAACACAACCGACACAAACACCATCTCTGCATGAAACAAGAGGAAGATCAGTCACCATATTTTGATTACATAGTTGTTGCAATGAGAAATGGTTTAGATGAACAAACCACTCATGCCAAATTTTTCTCAAGTTATCACCATGAGCAACAAAAACTAATGGAAAAGATGATGACCCAAAGTTGTCAAAATTGTCCAGCCTGGTAATATCATCAACAATTCTAGTTGCAAGAACATGTTGAGGATCTTTTAGATCCTTGATTACAACTTGGTGAGGTGAAAAATCTACGATTTTTCCTTCACCTAAATGAGTGATTTGATATATTGATATAAGGTTGCAGGAAAGACTTGGAACACATAATACATCATTAAAATGACCATTATCTACTTGAACTATTCCAGACCCTACAACACTAAGAGATATATCATCACCAACAAATATTTTCTTGGTGTTACATTCATTTAGAGCAGAAAATATGGCTTTATCCATAGCCATATTATAAGATGCTCCAGAATCAATAAGCCACTCATCAGAAAAAGAAGTAGAAGTTGCATTGAAGGAGAAACTACAAGCAGAAAGTGTATTTCCATGAGAAGAAGAAGAAGAATTAGAAGCAATATTGATTTCATGCTTCTTCATTGTTTCTTCTAAAGTTGTCATCTTCTTAAAAAATTTGGACTCATCATGACCATATTTCCCACAAAAGTTGCAATGCATATCAGTCTTCTTATTTTTACATTTTTCTCCTTTGTCAGCATTAGGAGTTGATGTTGACTGAGTGGGTTTGGAACCCTTTTTTAGATTGTTGTTGTGGTGAGGATGTTACTTCTTTGGATTCTTGGATTTATCTTTCTACTAGAAAACTAAGGCTTTGTTGGATGTACATATAGTGCTAATAAATCCAAGTTGTAGAAACTTATCTTGATCTTGAATAAGAGCATCACAAAAGAACTCCAGAGAGATATTTTTATAAGAATTCCCTAGAGATTCTCTGGTGGCATAAAAGGTAGATACAAAAACAAAATATACACTACCAAGCTTAGAAAGAATAACATATATGCATCTAGCTTCCAACAAATCTAGTCAGAATTTGTTACACAAAATTATGGGTTTTTAACTTATACAAGTAATCTTCAATGCAAGGAAAATCATTTGGACTTAATTTCATTAATTGATTTTCCAACTAGTGAGCTCGAATAATATTGTGTTTACCAAACACAGCTTCAATATTTTCCCAAGATTTATTGGGGGCTTCAATTCCTTGAAGGTGAAACCTTAAATCATGAGAGATGGACATTCTAATTAGTCCATGGGCTTTGTCATTCTTATTAATCCATTTGACGTACTTGTCTTCATCGGTGGGTTCTTCTTCTTTTCCCAAGGTAATCTATTACAGTCCTTTACTTCTTAATAAATCATCCATATGGGATTTCCATTGGAAGTAGTTGGTGATGGTAAGCAAAATATCACTAGGAGATGCCATATTAAAATATGAAAAAAAGATGAAATTGATGGTTTGAATGGAAATATCTCGAAAAAATAGGTTGTTTAAAAAAATGGCACTGAAAAACGAACTTTGGATGTAAAAGTTATGCCCTTTTGAAGAAAGGCATAAATAGTAACCAAAGAGCCACATGTCAAGTAGAAGTTGGTCCACGTGGTGATACCCCTCCTTCTAGTAATCTCACTTTTACAAATAAGTTGCTTATGAAGTGACCCACTTTTATAGAATAAGCAAGAACACTTTTACAATGAAATTACTTTATGAATGAAAGTTGCATGCAAAATAAATAACTTAAAATAAAACATTAAAGCTACTTATAGTGATTCATTATTAAAGTGAAATACACTTTATAATAGATGCATGACCTTTTAAAAAAAAGGTAACAAACAAAAAAGTTGAACTCAAGACCTCTTACTTAACAAAGAAACTTTTAACCAAGTGAGGTAGTGAAAAACATATTGTATTGTTTAGAAGGAGGATTGTTGTTGTTGTGGTGGTGGTGGGGGTGGTGGAAGGTCTTGGACAGAGTGCTCATAAAAAAATATTTTCACACAAGAAAAAAATTCAACTTCTCAACAACAAGAAGCGTTAGATCTTGGTTAGCTTACCCGAAAAATGCAAATTTTCCCTCTATTTTTATTACTGAGATCGCACGGAGTGCACAAGAAAGAGCATACATAGAAATAAAAACCATTTCCGATATGTTTATGATTTATTGAGATCGAACAAGGTGCATGGAAAGGGGCATACACATATCAAAAGGAGTAGAAACCCAGAAATTTAAAAAAAAGAAACGAAAACCGAAATATTATCTCTACAAAAAAAATTAAAAAGGCGTATTTGGTCTTTATACCTCTGGATCTTACTTAAATGTTCGTATCATGGGAAAACGAAAACCTTTTCGAGTGAAATGAAAAGAATTCATAATCGAAACGAGTGCTCTATATGCAATGGAACAGTCCTCTCAGCCCATAAATGTACATAAATGGCAGAAACCAAAGTTGAGGTGACACAGCTTCATAATCTCGATCTACAACGGGAGCGGGTCTTCAAATGTTCTCTAATACCATGTTCAATAACACATGTGTCTCACAAAAGGATGAAAACCTTTAGTAACCACTCACACAACCATAACAAATATCAACACACTGATGTTTTCACATGGTAAAACCCCTAAGGGGAAACATCCATGACCACGACCAACGTGGCCACTTGTAGCAATTTATTAATGCAAAAGAAAAATTTTAAGAGATATTTACAAGATAGTTTCTCACGATCGATCATTAGAAAATTACCCTCCATGCTCTTTAAATATATATCATGGACCAATTGGATGCTAAGCCATTGATCAATGTAGTCATTAAGATCGAGGAGAATATGAACTTTCAGATCACTCTATGCTAGGAACATATTGTGTAATGTAGCTAGAGAGGTAGTGGGGGGGGGGCATAGGGCCCATAGTGATAATAGTGGAGGTGATTGTACAACCAAGGATTGTTTGAGGAGTTTTATCCTTCCATAAGGATTAATATATGGTGTTACCCTACCTCAAGGGTTTTCTCTATTTCTTGTGTTCATGTTATGGTGAATGGTTTATGGTTTATTCTTGGTATTATTGAATTATATTTCCAGATCTGGTATAGGTACTTAACAAGTGGTATTAGAGCACTTTCCTTGACAGACATTGTGGGCAAATATTTTTTATTTTTGCAGATTTTTTTTTTCTGAGAAGAAAAAGAGGGCCGCGACATTCTAGAAATTTTCGGTATATTTTTGTGAAAAAATTGTAGAAATAATTTGTATATCTGAGTTCCTCTCAGAAAAACACCCAAGTTAAAAAAAAAAATCGTCCAAAACAGAGTCTGGGAAGCCAAGATATTGAAGTTTTAAAATCTGCAAATTTTTCGGGTTTATTCTACAGACGGTGAAGCGATTTTTTTATTTATGTAGAATCTACAGGACAAATTTGCCCAAACAAATTACTGATCTGAGTTCCTCTCACAATTTCACTCAATTTCAAAAAAACAATCAGCCAAAATGGAGTTCGGGAAGTGAAGTTATGAGCATTTTAAATTCAGCAGTTTTCAGGGTTTTTCCGAAAAACGCCGCGATTTTCTGCAGTAAGTTATTGTTCTATTTTTTGGGTTTTTTCATGACGATTGTGGGACTGAAGAGTTCATAGGGTGATTATATGACTATTTCCTCTCAAACCCTCAAGGGAATTCTTGAAGCATTCAAATCCAAATTGTATGACACATTGGATGCTAGAATGCATCACCTTGCAAATGGCCTCAATGATAGTTTCCATAGTATTCAAGATTCATTGGATAACATGAAGTAGATATTTATTATGGCGGACATCAGGGATGAATATAATCAAGAAATATATGTTTGGTATGATTTTGAGGCCGATTGTGATGATTGGTATATGGATAGTTGTCATTTCTGGGATGACAACCACTTTCATATTTTATTTGATGACTTTAATCCACCTTCTGTAAAGAGAATCAATGTGAAAAATCAAGAGCCAATGATTATTACCAGTATCCATCCTGTGTATTCTACAGTGGTATTATTCCTTCCAGATTCTGCTACAACCATTTTCCACTATGTGGATGGATCTTCTTACTTGGAACCACATGATAGGTGTCACTCTTTGGAGCATCATTTTGAGTTGGTTATTGGGTTCCAAAATCTTCCACGGGGAGTTCACATGAGCACTTGGGCCCAGGCTTATAATGGTGGTTGGACTACTTCAGCATGGTGGCTTTCCTTTCTACATGGGACCTTGGTTCTCTAGTCTTCTTCAGCATTATGGTCCACAATTATCCATGGGACCCTGGTATATGGTCGCATAAAATGTTGAGGACAACGCTTTCATAAGGGGGATGGAATGTAAGGTAGCTAGAGAGGTAGTGGGGGGGCGCAGAGGGACCATAGTGATAATAGTGGAGGTCATTCAATGTAAGGTGGACTAGGTCCACTATATTATTAAATAAGACCCACTATGGTAGTTAGATATAATAAATGGATAATTATATATAATAAATGTAAGAGGACTTCTTAGAAGGTTCTATTTCTAGAATATTCCTCCTCTAGAATGTTCTTATGTGATGGTAGCACTATATAAAGGGGTTCAAGAAATGTAATGAGACATGAAGAAAATTATTGTATTTGGAGTTGTAGCTCAATAGGAGGATGCCCCCTCGAAGAGGCAAGTGAACAGGAAAGGATCCCTTCCATAATAGGATTCATTGTACGGTGTTTCCCTACCTCAAGGGTTTTCTTCTAATAAAGTGTGGTTTATTCTATCTTGCTTTGTGGATCTATTGTGTATTCAATATTTGTAGTGATTATATTTGCAGATCTATTCAGGTTCTTAACATATTGTGACCATCTAATTTCCTAACTACAAATGCATATTAATGCATACTAAATAAACACACTTTTACCTAACGACACATTAGAACAAGTTGATCTTAACTAACTCCTAAGTGTCTAAATATCCTAACATCTATCACATGCCCAATGTGAAGACATATTTTTCACTTGAATTGAGACATTTCTTCACCCTTTTGAGATTGATCTTGTGATATTTAAAGAATTTTGTATTTCTTCCTCTTCCTTGGCTTCTACCACGACCTCAGCCATAATATTGATTTATTGAATCAATGAAACTTCCTCTTCCTCTATAATTTCCATTGTATGATCCTCTTCCTCTTGTATTTTCATTGTAAGTACCTCTTCCTCTTGTACTCACATTGTATGACCCTATTCCTCTTTATATTTCTCCTCTTCTTGAGTTGGTAAAGAGAAAATATCCCCCCAAGTTATTCTTTTTACCAAATGTCTTGTCATGTTGGACCAACACCAAGGGAACAAAAAATTTGATTCTCCAATTTATCAATAATTTGTAATGTTTCCAGAAAGTATTTATAAGAATGTGGTAATCCATTGATTAATATTGAGGTCATAAGACTTTCTTCCACATATTTAAATCCACATTTTATTAATTCTAATATGATATTTTTCAAATGAGATATGTACTCCAAATAATCTCCCTCTTCGGCTAATTCTTGTTTAAGCAACATAGTATGAATCTCAACCCGTTTTGATTCAGATTGAGTATCAAACATCTTAAAATTTTCCATGCACTCCAAGAATTAGTTTCATTTTCAATTTGTATAAACATTCCATCTATTACAAAGGATCTCAAAAGTGCAAGTGCATTTTCATCTCTTAATTCCCATTTTTCTAGTTCTCTAGCATCAGTAAGATTAATTGGATATTTTTCTCCATTACATACATCTTTCCACAATTCCTTAAAAATTAATGTATTTTTCATGTGATGACTCCAAGTCTTATAGTTCTTGGGTCCATCAAATTTGTCTGAATCAGAATAAATTTACCAATTTTGATCTAATGAGTTTTTAATCAACTCCACCCAATCAAGAAAATGCATAGTATCACGCAAAAGAGACATTGAACACACTACAAAAGAGTGCTAGAGGGGATTTTCCTTGACCCTCTAATAGCCTCAATGGAAAAATACTTCGATACAGTATTTTACTAGACTCTTATCAATGCTTTAATTACAAATTAATTTTTTCTTCAATTTTTCAAAATTTCAAAATTTGACACAACAATGATCATATAATGATGACTATTTCCCCATTTGAAGTGAAAAATATCATTCAATACTTCAATTACAATATTGAATAAATATCCCCCCCTTAAACTAGACAAGACTTCAATCTTGAAAACAAATACACCATTCCTTATATCTCCAACTTTACATAAAGAGCATAAAGGGTATTATATCTTCAATGGACTTTACTCAAACACAAATTATATCTTCAATGGAATTTTTCTTTGATACCATGTTAATTTCCAGAAGTGTCTTCAAACACATAATTTTATTGATCAGAAAAAAATATTACATAATAGGTGAAAGGCATAGCATATATATAACCTCTTTAGACTTATCTCAGTGTCCCATGTATCCTTGGCTAACAACTAAAGTATGATGACTATGATAAGGATGTGACAAGGCCAATCTATCTCCTAGGAAATACACAACTTCTTGAATAAATTTATTATCCTAGGAAAAATGCCTATCTAAATAAACTTTAGGATTAAATGGATAACAATTTGAAGGGAAGGGGAATTTTAAGCTCCTAATCATAACCCTCATTCATTATCATTACATTCATCATTTTTATATTGGCTTATTATTATTGTTTTCTAGCCTTCTTTGTCTCTTATATATACATCAAGGTTCAATTCATTTGAAGGATCGTCTTATCTTGTGCATTTGATACATTGTAACATGAGGTTTCCCTCTTGAAGAGGCTTCTTGTTCATTCACTCTATCAATTTATTTAGACATGGAATTACCAAATTGAGTCTTCATTATGCTTATTAGTCCCTTTCATAGGCGTAAATAGACTATAGAAATCGATAAATCATTGACTGCATATTACTTTGTCCTTTGACCCGAAATATTTGCACAATACCTATTGTTGGAGCTATGGAAATAAAAGTATATATTTTTATATAATAAAAAGTAACATATATGTACTGATCTGATTGGATAAGAGATTGGAGGTCTTATTGTCGTCTTTGCTATTCCCAATGTTATATATGTTGGCATATACAAAGTATTTGATCGTATATGGTCTTTTTTTAATCATATATTTTGATATGCATTCGTCGATGGTGGATTAATGCTAGCATTAATTTGAATGTTTGGTTTAGCATTTTATGCTAGGTAAATTTATGGCAATGTTAGATATGGTGGTGTATCCAAAGTTTGGTTTTCCAAAACATTATGTGGTGTTCGAACTATTCTTACAAAAAATATAATTTTTCTTTTTGGGATACATCAGAGTCGTGCCACATTGAATTTTTTTCTTAAATGTTTACAGTGCATTTCTGACAGATTTAAATGTTTACCTAATAGGCTTGGTAGTGTTGAATGGTTACTTAACAGGCTTGTTACAAGACATTTTCTTCTATTTTTAAAATTTTTATGCTCCAGCGGCGTTGCTGGTTCGGTGGTCCATGCTTGCTTTTTGCATGCCACGGATTTCTTATTTCCATGTTGTCATTGTTCTTGCTTGCCTGTTCGTGTTGTTGCAGTTTGGACGTTTGGGTTTCTGCAATCGCAATTGGAACAACATCATTCCTAGTGGGGTGGTTGTTTCTTTCTTCTTTCTTGGTTGTATGTTGTTTATTGTTGCTTGATTCGACTTTCCAGGGTACCGGTCCTGCGGCTGTTGTTGGGCCTTTTAGTACTTCTTAGTTGGGTTCTTCTTTTGTGCTTGTTCTTATTTGTCCAGGGTTTGCAAATGTTGGGATGCTACATCTGTGTTTGGATCTTTCATTGCATTTTATTTTGCACTGCAGCTTGCATAGAATACTATTAAGATAAAATAAGAGACTAAAGAATTGCAGGCGGTGTAAATTGCATCTGTTACACATTGAAGCAAAGTTTGTTTTCTCTTAAATGTTTACAGTGCATTTTTGACAGACTTAAATGTTTACTAACATGTTTGGTAGTGTTGAATGGTTACTTAACAGGCTTGTTACAATACATTTTATTCTGTTTTTAAAATCTTTATGCTCCAGCAGCATTGTTGGTTCGATGGTCCATGCTTTCTTTTAGCATGCCACTGATTTATTATTTGCATGTTGTCATTGTTCGTGTTGTTGCAGTTTGGACATTTGGGTTTCTGCAATTGCGATTGGAACAACATCGTTCCTGGTGGGGTGGTTCCTGCTTACTTCTTTCTTGGCTGTATGTTGTTTATTGTTGCTTGATTCGACTTTGCAGGGTATCGATCCTGCGGCTATAGTTGGGCCTTTTAGTACTTCATAGCTGGGTTCTTCTTTGGTGCTTGTTCTTGTTTGGCTAGGGTTTGAAACTTTTGGGATGATGCATCTACGGTTGGATCTTTCGTCGCATTTTGTTTTGCACTGCAGCTTTTCATAGAATATTATTAAGATAAAATAATAGACTAAAGAATTGCAGGCGATGTAAATTGCATTAGTTACGCGTTGAAGCAAAGTTTGTTTGCCTCAAAATATATTTCATGGTTGTCTATGATTTTTACATGGATTCTGTGTTGCTATGGTTTTATAGTTATGACAATGGATTTTGTTGTGTGGGAGATATAGTTGTTCTCTCCCTTTTACTTTCCTATTGTAAACTGCATTTGACATTAGTTTTTCACATTTATGTGGTCATTCCGAGTGACCGTTGTTCTGTTGCATAGTTGGCCACTTTTATGGACGCGGCTTCGCGAATAAGTTCTATCGGACTATGACAGGTCATGTTCGGTCTATGCATTAGCTTTCCCGAATTAGTTTTCTTTAAAAGAATCCTGGGCAGAAGAGAATGCAATTTATAAAATTATAGGTTTCCTGGACCGTGGAGCCGTCATCCCATACTTAGCCAGTTTTTGCATCACGGGTTGATGGGGTAGGTGACTGAAAATTGACAGTTGAAGAGTTCCACCATATAGAAATTGAGAATTGGTTAGCAGTGAGAGTTTCTCAATCATTCTGATTGACTGCAGTTGGGTTCCATACTTAGCCAGTATTATGGACATGCCTTCACGAATAGGTTGTATCGAACTATGGTGTATACATTAGAATTTCCGATTTAGTTTTCTTTAATAGTAGGGCTCCTGGATAGAAAACATTAAAATTTATCAAATTATAGGTTTCCTGGACAGCATAGATTAAACATAGGAAATATGTAATTTTATAGAGTAGATATATACAGCCGGCACGGAGTCGTCATCCCATACTTAATCAGTTTTTGCATCGTGTGTTGTCAAGGTAGGCGGCTGAAAATTGACAATCGGAGACTTCACCGACAAAGAAATTAACAATCAGAATTGTGGACTATTTGAATTTGAAGGTCGTCATGTCCAAAAAATTTAACATTGTCGAAATAGTTTACTTTATGTGCGTTTTACATACCCTGGTGGACAAAAAAGACAAAAAAAAATAGTGAGCATTTTTTGGATCACGGGTTCTTGGGATGGAGGGATCTAGGTTCGGTCCCTGTTGTTCTGTGTCCTACAAATAGCACAGATAGTTATGCGATATACAAAATGAAAATATGGCTTGCTTGTGCACTATTTGAATTTCAAGGGCTCTAGGTTCGGTCCCTATTGTTCAATGTCCTACAAATAGCACAGACATTTCCGCGATATACAAAATGAAAATCGGGCTTGTGCACTATTTGAATTTCAAGGGCTCCTGAAAAACAACTATTATTCTTGAATTACTTTTCTTTGCATATGTTTTACATATGCTCGTGAACAAAAATAGAACAATAGTAGTAACATCTATTACATAGGGCTCCATCCTCGCTACCTTCTGCGCTTCCCAATACACATTAAATATTCTTTGAAAAGTTAGAACCGAGCAGATAGGTTCGAAAAGATGGGCTTTAATAACTGGAAATATCGAGGACATATCCAATTAAAATGAATATACAGGCAAATATTATGGGATCTGGTAATTTGTTTTTGCCTGCATTTTAAATTTGCGAAATTATTATTTTTATTTTTTTTCCTTCTATAGTTTTAGTTTTGTTTAAAGCTTCAGCACAGTTCAGGAATGTGTCAGCGACAGAGACCTTCATGTCATGTCCCTCTTTAATATTGTGAATTTCAAAATGATGGGTTTTAATAAGTGGAGGACACCTCCTATTAAAATGAATAGACAGGTGAATATTATGGGATCTGGTAATTTCTTTTTGCTTGCATTTTGAATTTGTGAAAGACTTTTTATTTTATTTTTTGCTTGTGCAGTTTTTGTTTTCTTAAAAGCTTCGGCAAAGTTCACGAGCGTGTCAGCCACAAAGGCCTTTATGTCATGCCCCTCTTTAATATTGTGCATATCTTAGATGTCAGATTTTAGAATCTGCACGGATATCAGAATTTTAATACGTGTTGGTGGTCACTATTGAGCGTACATATTCAAAAAGATTCGCATTAATAAGTGAAAATATCGATAACATCTGTCATTAAAATGAATATACACAAAATCTACGATAGACCATCCAGCCTTGCTTTTAAATACTTATTTCCATTGCTCTCTATGATCAAAGAGTTTCACTTTAGGGTGTCTTCGTTCTAATGTTCCTGGTCATGCACATGTAAGACAACTTAGAGATGCGATGGATGAGCAGATGAAAGAATAGAGCCTAGTTTTATGTGACGTGAGATTTGAGTAAAAACAAAACTCTGTTATACAAAGAGAAACCCAGAGAGGACGAAAAAAAAAGAACAAGTATGTTCTGGTTGGTGTTCTCCCTGTGCTCGATGCTTTGGGTCATTGAAATTGTTGGTTGGAGATTTGTTGGTTGAACTTCTTTGTTTTATTGCTGGGAATTGTAATGGATTTTGAGGTCGGGTGCAAAATAGTTCTTTTTTTAAGTTTATAGCTTCTTCCAACAACACAGATTTGGCAAGTGTATCGAGTTGTACAGATTGCACAAGTATTTTTCTACCTCGAAGGCGGGTAGAAGAAACTGTATGGGTGGATAAAATGACATGTTATCACTGCAAAATTTTCTATTTCATAGTATGGTGACCTGCATGTGGGTCTGGTAGCCGACTTGACAGAAAGATATGTTCTTTGTCAAAGTTTGTTCGGTTTCCTATGGATGTAGTTGCAGACTCTACATATTTGGCATCACCTCTGAGCATTCCATACCTTTCTGTGGGCCGCCATATCTCCATATTTATGAATAAAGATATATTATGATGACATCTGTAACATTTGATGCACTTGCCACACCTGTTCTAGTGCATTCTGCAGCATTTGATGTGCTTTCCACACCTCTACTGCCCGAAGAAGTTATGTACCTCAACAGAGTTTCTTTTTGCATCTGGGTTGGACATTCCTTCCAATTTACTATAATAAAGCAAAGAAGTTCCACATACAAATCCTCAGGCAAGATTCTCAACCAAACAAATGATCAAATATAGGGAGAATACCAGTCACTACGTACTTGAATTATTTTCCGTTGCTTTAGCTATTTTGACATAGAACGACTCCTTCCACTTTGAAATCGGCTTGAATGGCATTTGTATGTTGTCTCGGATGTCAAGGGTCAGGAACATTGCAAGAAAAGCACCTTAAACCCCAACTTTTCGACAGCAGAGGGAAATTAATTCTTGACAAAGAATGGAATGTTGAATAAACAGGCATTGCAAGTAGGCCATATCTGGAAGAGAGAAGATATTCAAAAAAGTGGGATAGATGTACTTGGCATCACCGATTTAGTACAAAACTGTGAAGAAGCTTCATCAATGTACATATTTTAAATTGGTCGACGGCAGGCAAAATCGCAATCGTTATCGAAAATAGCCTTGGTTGTATTTTGTAACCCACCTTATTTGAATATAGAATAATTTTGGTTTATTTTTTAACAGTATTTTCCAATTTCTGTTATTTGTTTTAATTGTATTTTCTACCTTCTTCCTGTTAATGTTTAAGCCATTATTATAGATGTTTTCATTTCATTAGATAACAATAGCATAATCCAAGATCACTGAGAAATACACAATCACAAGAGACACAACATTTATCCTAGGAAATGCTCTAGGGGAAGAAAACCCAACAAAACTTCCTTAATATAGATAACCAATACAATGCCAAGAGATCTCTATGCTAAAACAGAAAGTCCTCTCCAAGATATGCGCCACTCTCTCTCTCCTTTGCCGGTAACAGATCAAAACTTGTCTCTCAAACTGAGCAAGTGAGTTATCTCCAAATGAGGCGCTAGCCTCCTTTATTTATACAAGTCTGGCACGTGTGAAGTGTCTCTTCACTGGCAGGGCCGACTTCTCCAATTGGGTGGGTAAACCCAACTTTATTATATTTCTAGGTTTTCTCATTAACTGTTGGGGCTGACTTCTTATTCTGCCTATTATAATTGCCTATTGACCAATCCACAAAAGGGGATTTGGTCCTATTACAATATCCGACATGATCAATCCACAATGGGGATTGATCCTATGAATAATATATCAATAATAATAAGAATACTCTTTGCAGTTACAATATTTCAACACTCCCCCTTAATAAGAAGGGTATTCTTCAGCAACATCATGTGAGAGAAAGAGGACAACATCATCAACAACATCAAATGGGAGGAAATCATCATCAATATCATCTTGGTTGGAATATCTATAAATCATCGGAAGTTTTATTCATCAGCAGCGTCATCATTCTCGAAAGAATGTCATCATCATCTGCATCAATATGTATTAGTATAAAGTGATACCTCATCACAGCACTAGGCTGGCCCATCACAGTACTAAGCTGTCTCTATGTCACACCTGTTAAGTTGGTATCTCAGTGTAAGTCACATATTGCTTTATGTCTAACAACTGGGTCAGAAGAAAGGTATACATCATCTTTCTTTACGTCTAACAACTAGGTCAGAAGAAAGGAACACATCATCTTGATTTACGTCTAACAACTAGGTCAAAAGAAAGGAGTCATCTTGCTTTATGTCTAACAGCGAGGTCAGAAGCAAGGAACACACACATCATCTTGCTTTACGTCTAACAGTGAGGTCAGAAGCAAGGAGTCATCTTGCTTTACGTCTAACAGCGAGGTCAGAAGCAAGGAACACACACATAATCTTTCTTTATGTCTAATAGTGAGGTCAGAATCAAGGAGTCATCTTGCTTTATGTCTAATAGCGAGGTCAGAAGAAAGGAACACACACATCATCTTGCTTTACGTTTAACAGCGAGGTCAAAAGAAAGGAGTCATCTTGCTTTACGTCTAATAGCGAGGTCAGAAGCAAGGAACACACACGTCATATTGATTTACATCTAACAACGAGGTCAGAAGCAAGGAACACACACATCATCTTGCTTTATGTCTAATAGTGAGGTCAGAAGCAAGGAATCATCTTTCTTTACGTCTAACAGCGAGGTCAGAAGCAAGGAACACACACATCATCTTTCTTTACATCTAACAGCAAGGTCAGAAGCAAGGAATCATCTTGCTTTACGTTTAATAGTGAGGTCAGAAGCAAGGAACATCTTTCTTTACATCTGACAACTAGGTCAGAAGCAAGGAACACATCACATCTTGCTTTACGTCTCACAGCTAGGTTAAAAGCAAGGAAAATCATCACATCTACTCCCCCTTTCGAGGAAGTTCCTTTCGGACTATGCCAAGCTTATCTCGGAAGTACTCAAACTTTACGTGAGATAGAGGCCTTGTCAACACGTCAGCAACCTTTTCATCTGTGTTAATGTACTGGAGCTTCAAGGCTCCTCTTTGTACCATGTCACGGATGTAATGATAGTGGATCTCTATGTGCTTCAACCTGTCATGGAATACAGGATTTTATGTCATCTTTATGTAGCTCTGGTTGTCACATAGAATCATGGTTGCTCTCATCTCCAAATTAAATAGGCTGGTCATAAACTTTCGAAGCCATATAGCTTCGCAGCTAGCAGAACATGCAGCAATGTATTCCGATTTCGCTATGCTGAGAGAAATACTGGATTGCTTCCTACTCTACCACGAGATCATGGTTGATCCCAAACTGAAACAACATCCTGAAGTTCTTTTCCTGTCAAAAACACTTCCTGCCCAATCTGCATCAATATATCCACTCAATGTGAAATCATGATCTCCATCATAGCTGAGACCATAATCTATCGTACCTTTGAGGTACCTCATCACATGTTTTGCAGCCACTAGGTGAACTCGTCTGGGTTCTACTAGAAACTGACTCAAGGTTTTCATGGAAAAACAAATGTCTTGGTCTGGTGTTTGTCAAGTACATCAGCGATCCAATAATCTGTCTATACAGTGTGGCATCAATCAATTCTGACGACGTATCGACCAACAACTTCAACTTTTCTTCCATCGGTGTATTCATGGGCTTGCATTCCAGCATATCGAATCTCTTTAAGATTTTGACCATGTACTTCCCTTGGTTAAGGAAGCTCCTCTCAGGACTCTGCCATACCTCAAGACCTAAGAAGTAATGCATTAGTCTAAGGTCTTTCATTTCAAATTCTGAGGCAAGTCTCTTTTTACATTCAGCGATGAACTTTTCTTCTCTAGTTAAGAATAAGTCATCCACATATAGCAGTAAGATTACTGGCTCATTATCCATAATTTTGAAGTAGAGATTTGAGTCTTCTTTACTCTTGGTAAAGCCTAAGCTTGTTAAGAAATTGTCTATATGGCCATACCAATATCTAGGAGCTTTCTTCAATCCGTATGAGGATTTCTTCAATCTACAGACATGAGACTTCATGTCTTATACCTCAAATCCTTGAGGTTTCTCTATATACACTTCCTCTTCGATGACATCACTTAGGAAAACTATCTTCACGTCCATCTAGAGAAACGTCCACTTCATCTTAGTTGCAAGAGCTATGATGGTCCTAATCGAAGTGTATCTGGCTACAATAGTGAATGTCTCTTCATAGTCAATGCCTTCCTTCTGGGAAAATCCACGAGTGAAAAATATTTCTTTATACTTCTCAATACCTCCATTAGAAGGATGTTTTATTTTGAAGAGCCATCTGTAGGATACCCCATCTTTATTCTTTGATCTAGGAACTATTTCCCACACTTTGTTCTTCATTATGGATTGGTATTCCTCTGTCATGGCATATGCCCATTCTTTTCTTTGAATGGCTTCTTCAGAGTAGGTAGGCTCCTCTTCTAGAAGATCACACATCAAATATGTATAACTCGAGAATGGATTTGGTATTTTCACCCATCTCGTAGTTCCTTTGGGAACACCATATTTTTCTCCATCTTGAATAAGCTCTCTAGCCCAAGCTGTCTTTTTTTTATGGAGGATCGTCATCTGAGGAGGTTCTTGCACTTCTACTATATCATGGTCTTCTAGAAGTTCCTCATCAAGGGAATTTATGACTTCCCTCTCTGGTTTTGCAGCTCTGGGAACCTCCCTCATTGCAGTATTGGGGATTACGGGTTCCTCTTCATATACCTCTTCAAGATGGCACATTTTAGATTTCTTGAGCACTGCATCTTCATCAAAGGTCACATCCCTGTTGATCTCAATGTGAGGTTGACCTGGTATATGGATTCTAAAGGCCTTGGAGACCTCACAGTATCCCACAAATATTCCCTTCTTTCCTGAAGGGTCCAGCTTGTTTCTCTTTTCTTTAGGTATATGAATAAGAACTGGATAGCCAAATATTTTGAGATGGCTTACCTCTGGCTTCTTTCCGGTGAACATCTTTTTTGGTGTCTTGAGCCCAATTGCACTATGGGGCAATAGGTTTTGCACATAAACAACTGCCATTGCTTCTTCTGCCCATAAGTACATAGGAAGATCTTGATCATGGATCATAGTCTTCACAGCTTCCAGTATGGTTCTGTTCTTTTGTTCAACTACACCATTTTGTTGGGGATCTTGATCCCAACATCTTTGCAGAAGTTCACAAAATCTTTTGAGGTATATTCTCCTCCATTATCTGACCTGAGTATCTTAATCTTCCTTACAGAAAGGTTCTCTATCAAGGCTTTGAATTCCTTGAACTTGTTGAACACTTCAAATATATCCATGTCTTTACGAGAATAATCATCAATGAATGATACATAGTATACATACCCACTAATGGAGGATGATGGAATTGGTCCACATACATCTGAATGAATGAGTTCTAGGACTCCTTCTACCTTGTTGCCCCTCTTCGGAAATGGGTTCTTGATGTTCTTCCCTTGTGCACATCCATTGCATACGCCTTCATGGTCACCTTTGAGTTCTGGTAAACCTGTGACCACTTTGCATATGTATGGTAGCGCCTTGTAGTTGATGTGAGCTAATCTTCTATGACAGAGTTCACATGGATTCTTCAATAGTGTGGGTCATGGCAGCTTCTAAGTGACCCTTTAGCTTATACAAGACACCTTCTTCTTTTCAATGATGATTGCTTCTTTTAAGGTTTCACCTTTAGTATGTTTCCTTCTGCAACCTTCACTATTGCTTCCTCATGTGACCTAGAGCAAGGTCAACAAAACAATAAGCAAGAGTAATATCCTTCTAATAATATAAAGCAATAGCACGAACAATCATCATAGTATCTCCTTTAGAGCTATTACTTATAATTTATCTGAAACAAAGATTAAAGGTAAGGAATACAATACAAAGTGAGGTCAACACTCTCATAGTGTTGTGACCAAGCATTCTTCCATGGAAACCTAGAACTAACACATGAGGTCTCTCCTAGAGGAGGTGTTAGTTGTATCAGGCAAAGTATTTACCACTATATGCTCACATGCTATCAAGTATAATACTTTACGATGACTGTTATCTTAACTATAGTCATCATCTTGTCATGTGTACCTTTGAATCTTATCAACTTGATTTAATCAAACCTGGAGCCTTGTCTTCAGGAATGAGTGCTTTCTTTTCTTCCAAGTCTCCTTCACTCATTATGACGAGTGTTTTCTTCAACATGTTTGTTGTACTAAGACAATACGCTATCTTGATAGAAGTTTAGGTTAGAGGATAAGCTCTATGATCAACTTTCAATCCTTCTAGTAATTTGATCATAGATTCAACATGCGACACTGATTAAAATAATGTCATAAAAAATAGATGCATATCAAAATAATCACACCTGGGTTGCATCATTCCTCTGAATGTGTTGGATCTTGAGATCCTTCTGGATCTATGGCAAGAGATCCCTTCTCCTGC
>ML809562.1:180853-197786 GCA_009831015.1 Picea engelmannii | reverse complement strand
GTCCATAACATACCTCATAATTATAATTAAATAATGTTTGGACCAAATCAAAATCCATACAACCTTAGAAGAATGAGACATACTAATCATTATAATATCAAAATACTATCCATATTTTTCCAATAACAATAAAAGTTGGGGGACACCTACAATAATAATTATACTAGTCCAAGCCCGATGGGTTAGCTCGAGTGGATGATTGTTGTGGTTATAAGGTAAGGGGTCTAGGGGTCAAGTTCCTAGACATATTGTAGAGATTTTTGGGCCTCATTCATTGTCCCTGTTGGTTTAGGCCCCATAATTAGGACTGACGGTTTACCCCATTTACCATCCATGGATCATGGGGAAGTACTCAGATGGTTTTCCGTGAGAGTTTCCTTAGAAAAAAAACACTTATACTAGTCCAACATGGGATACAATGTAAAGAAATGAAAAAAAAAAAAAAAAATCATGAATGATACCTTCTCTTCTTATTGATGGTCTCCAAAAATCAATTCTTGATCTGGATTGGATCATCATACAATTTTCCATCTATTTCAGTACTTTCTAGCTGGAAAAAATTGAAGGAATCAATTTGCAGGGCTATTTTAGTGGCAGGTCCCAGTTCAAAAAATTGGGGTCATAAACCATATGAAATATTGCAAGACCATTTTTAGACGTCAAACAACATTTTTTTTTTCCCAAAACATTTATTCTATACACAAAGACCTTTCCAACAGTGCAAAAATCGCCTCGATAAGAGATCGTATGCAAAAGTTATGCCTCCTGCAAGTTGACCTAGCTAGTTGACCATCATATTATGAGTGGATTCCATGGCATCTCCCATTACTCACACATGTGGGGTTATTCATATGAAAACATTCAATAATATTATAAAAGGTATAAAACCTCATCACTAATTGAAGGGTTGAGGAAGTGAAAACCCTAACCCTAGATGGATATCGGGCTATGTTAAATATAGAGTTGATAGGAGGATGAAGGGTTCCATTCTTTAGCATTATATTTGTTCCACAATTGAGAAAAACATCTAGGAGTGGTATTTTGAGATCATAACAGAAGATGAGAGATTTTGTAGCAGCCATAGAGGCCACAATGTCAAATGCAACTCCATAATGAGTACCTCTTTCTTTTTATTTTCATTTGAAGAAAAGAGAGAAGAGCATAGGCATGTTGATATTATGGTAGCTGCGAGAAGTATTAACCTCCACTTCTAACCTTTGATGATATTAGAATATTCTAGGAAGCAAGAAGAACCCTAAAAGACTTGGACATAACCCTTGAAGTAAAGTCGGCTAAAGAGAATACTTTATATTTAGTATTTATCCTCCAAAAAGAGAAGTCATCCCAGACAGCGTGGAGAGAGTAGTATGAATATAATGTGTGAGAGATCATTTGGCACACACAAGTCACAACTGCAGAAATCCAATAGTGCGTAAGTCTGGGGAGCAATTGCAACTACAGTTACTACAACCTATAATTTCAGTCTTTCTGGGTTGGACTTTCTAATCAGTCTTGGTTATATTTGCTTGGTGAATTAGCCTTGGTTGGCTATTTATTTTCTACCAGAATTCTTCTCTTTGTCAAGTTCAAGGTGCTCGGGGGTTGCATTTGTACCTATGGTTGGGCGACAATATTTCTATATTGTTTATGGTTAAACGAGCACACCCACTATTTCTAATAGGTTATGGGCCCACACCTCCTTCATTCATTCTAACCATCGAAAGGAATCTAAGCCATAAGTTTTTCAATCTCATTGAATAATTGTCACTAGGGTTTCTAGCAGGTGCAATCACTGAAACACTGCAGCTAGGGTTACTAGCAGGTGCATTTGCAAAACCCTAAAAATCTTTCCCAACACCTTATGATGGAACACCTTACTCAAGGAGAAGATATTCTAGTGCGCCTTAGTCCAACATACCTCTTGGCATTCTCAGAAGAAAAAAATGTCAAGGTTGAGATTTTGGGTCAAAGTCAAAGTTTGACCAGTTATCAGTGAACATAAATCATGAATGAAAATACAGATCATCTACATTATTCATCTCTCACAGAAAATCTTGAGGATGACATGTGGATAATTGACAGTGGAGCTTCCAGGCATATAAAAGGAGACCAGGCCAGACTCTCTAATCTGAATGAAAAGAAGACATCCTACAAGGTAGAACTTGGACATAAGAACACTTATCTAGTCGAAGGAATTGGTCAAGCTTCCGTCAAATTGAAAACATGTAACAATGTTCATTTGAGAAATGTCTTATATGTACCTCATTTAGAAAATAATATTGTATCCATATCTTTCCTAGAAGACAAAAGAAATATAATAACCTTTGTAGATGGAAAAGTATTATCTTGGTCTAGAGACTCCAACATAGAGAACGCTAGAATTATTGGAACACGTGAAAGATTACTATATAGACTATTAGAATGAAATGATGAAGCTCTTGTACATGATGAAGTCAATCCCAATGAAATTTGGCATAGAAGGTATGCTCATATAAACTATCAAGCATTACCTTTCCTCGAAAAGACGGTTGAAGGAATACCAGAACTACAATATACACATGAAGGAATTTGCAAAGGATGTTCTCTTAGTAAGAATGTTAAGAAACCATTCTCAAGAAACAATAATAGATCTAAGGAAATCCTAGATCTAATACATTCAGATGTTTACAGTCTGATGCAAGTCAAATATCTAGGAGGTTCTCTTTACTATGTAATCTTCATAGATGATTACTCAAGAAAGACTTGTTTATATCTCTTGAAGACAAAGGACGAAGTTTTCAACAAGTTTCAAGAATTCAAGGTAGAGATAGAGAACCTCACAAACAAGAAAATCAAGACCTTTACAATAGATAATGGAGGAGAATACACATCCAATGAATTTTTTGTCTTTTGCAAATCGACAGGAGCTAGGAGTGAGCTAATTGTTCCTCATAATCCTCAAAAAATGGTGTATCAGAAAGGAAGAACAAATCTATTGAAGAAACTATGAAGGAACTAATGAACGATCAAGATTTATCTATGTATTTGTGGGGAGTGTTATCACCCTGACAATTTTTATCTAGATCTAAAAAACTTATGAAGTTTAGCGAGACGCTATACCACAATAGAGGTGCGATAGTTGATGGCGCTCAGCTATATTCCGTCGCATATGAACAAATGTAGCGGAAGTGGGAAGGGAGTAGCTCGACGGGCCATCGATCTTGAAGAATCTTAGATCTATGGTCTAACCCTACATCAGACAAACAAATAGCATGAAATTTAACATCGCGAAGGCAGACCGGGGAAAACTACTCTAGTTTTGACGGGGAACGCGTGGCACTCTTACACATGCATCGGGGGAGACGATGGATTGCCCGAAACCAATTTTCCTATGGCTCCGATGTCATGTGTTTCAAAACATCATGTCAATAGCTCGCGGGGAATATGGCGGTTGGTCAGATCACCTCACATCATCGGTCCAGGTACTTTCCCGGATGACGTACCAAAAGGACGTCGCCGCATAACTAACTCGAGGCTCATCATTTGAAGTGGATTGATGAAGAATGGCACACCAAGGTACTGTGACAGTAATTCATGAGAAAAGTACACAGAACATCAAAATCTCAGATACGAATCATTTTATCCTATTCTGGGAAATTGTCATCTTATGCGTAAGAAAAACAAGCTCAACATGTGCTCCTGAATTTTGTAAACTCAAAGGGTGGCCAAATCAAGTTCTCTGTGAAGTCCAGAAAACATGGATAATATCCGTCAAAAGGCATCTATCGCAATTGGGTTCTTAGCTAAGGTACCAGGCAGGTCAATAAGTAAGAAGGAAAGATGGTTCTTGCAGATGCAGGCGACTAAATTTCATACCGAAACTGAAACTGAGACAGAGTCGGGAGTAATGTTAAATCTCGTTATAAGGGATATTTTCATAAATGAACACATAGACAACACCTACCACCTAGACATAAAGAAGAAGAGGATCAAAAGGAGGAAATTAGAGGCCAAAACGGAGATGATAGAGAGCATCGGGGAAAATTCTGATTGGTGGAGTACCTTGGAGGAAGAAATCGCCAAGCTGAGGTGAATCCTCAGGTAAAATTTTGGTGTATTTCAGATAGTTTTGGATAGATGTCATCTTAATAAAAGGGAGTCCTGATATGACAAACAAATTACTAACGGTCCCTTTAAATAATACAATTGTTCTTCCTTTTTGTAACTTGTATCTGTTTTTAGAATTATGAGGAATTTGGAACGTTTTAAATTCCATATGAAATTCCTCTATATATGCTTGGCCTCACGATTATATAAGCATGGAGAAAAGAGGAGCCTTCCCTTTGTGCAGGAAAACTTTATAAATCTCAGGGGCTGGAATGAATACATGGGTGTAGAGGCAGATTTTGGGACTTTTTATGAAAAGATTCTAATTGGTGGAGTTATTAGTCTCGTTTTCTCTCATAGTATGTGATTCCTGTTATTTTGCATTTTCATTTTTCTTTCTTCTGTCTAAATTGAGAAACTGAAAGTCCATAATTCATTATTCGATGCTCTCGGCTTGATGATATAGATTGTGTTCATCTGTTCTAAACCATTTCAGAATTCATTACTATAATGCTCTGATAATAGTTGTGTGTTTCTTTTCTTCTTATACCATCTAAAATTTTCAAGCATAAACTCATAAGTCACTTCCTCATTTAGCCTTTTCCTCTTGATTGTTTTCACAATTTGAAAATACATCCTACCTTCTTGACCCCATAGCCCAAAGGTCATCTTCAGCTCTTCAACAACTTTATTAAAACCCTAAAACAAACCAATTCTAGCCATCGATTTCCATAGATGTATCAAGTGACACAAGAGAGCCCTCTCTGAGTTGAGTAGGCTAGTGCCTCAGCTCTAAAGCTGGTTGAAATAGTTACCCCTGTCGTCTGTTTTGACAGTCGGGCAGATTTACATGGTGCTAACATTTTGGCACTATTGTTGAGGATGAAATTTAAAAATTTTCCCTGGGAAGAACGACATGGTTGAGTTCTAGGGTCTAAGAGTGACAAACACTTAGGCACACATTGGTTGTATTCCCGCTCTAGCGAATCCACTTCAGTTTGAAGGCGACTCCACTGATAACAGAATCCTGAATTTCCAGGAGGCGACCCTACTCTGAATACTTCAATATCAAGACTAAAACTTCACTGAAAGATGAAACCCATTGACAGGGGCAAGGAAGGGCATCATGAGGGAAAACAGGTACTCAAAATGGGACCTCTTACAAAGAATTTTACTTTTCATTTTAAGTTGCATTTGCTCCTTCCTTGAAAATGCAAAAAAAACTTTATTTTACCTATTGTATCTTAATAATGATCACGAAAGACTTAAATTTATATTTCCTCCTCTATACGTTTCACATGCATACCCTTGCCTTGTTGCTGGCTCTGATAAAAAGGTTTCACCTAGGCCAGGCAATGACAATGACCAAGTTGATGAATCCCGTGAGACTCAGACCAATGTCTCTCCCACTATTCTTCGCCCAACACCCCCTAAGGCCCGACATAGATATATACCCTTAAAGCTACCCCAAACCCTTCATGATTTCCCTTCAAATTATTATGAGTTCCTACCCGTGTTCGATGGAGAATCGAGTATCATATATGCTTAAAAGCACATTCAAGGGTTTGAGAATTTTATAGATTTATTCAATATTGACCACGATGATGTGTGTATGAGAATTTTCTCTCAATCCTTGAAAGGAGACACCAAACATTGGTTCAAAAACTTACACCCAGAAACGATCAGCTCATGGGTGGAATAGAAGAAGGCGTTTTTAAAATTTTGGGGCAAGGAGAAATCCTTAGAGCTGCAACTCACTGAGTTTTACACCTTGAAAAGACACAACAATGAATCTATTTATGTATTTAGTAGAAAGTTCTCTAGCATCTATTATAATTTGTCCAAAGAAATTCAACTCTCTGAAGCTGTTGCCATGCTCCATTTCGCAACTGCTCTTCATCCATATTTTTCTTTCCTCCTGATGGAAAGAAGACCTAGGTCCTTACAAAAAAAATTTAGTGATGCTCAGAACATTCAACACAACATCCAATCATGTAAACAAACCCAAAATTAGGGGTTAAATGTTCAAGTACATGAAACTGAATATGAACAGAAAATAGTAGATTGGAATCTTGAGCATAGAATTGACAATATCATGGGTCCTCTTGAAGTTTCCAATGCTAATGATTTTGCAAAAAATTACATCCCACTTGTTGAAAGAGGAGGTGTTGATCCATTCCATGATGAGCAGAGGGCTGATCATTTTATGTATTCATTTGTAGATAGTCAAGAATATGAGTGTGAAAAGCAACTTGTTGAAGAACATGTTGATGTTCTAAGTTTGTTCTTGTTAGATGACATGGCATATGTTAATGATTTGCCTATATACGATGAATATGATGATTACGATGTTGACCCCATGGAAAAATCCACCACATGTTCTCTATCATAAAATGTTCCTTTTCAGCAGTATAATGAAAGAAATCAGGCTGCATATAACAATTACAAAGAAGAAAGTATTGAATCAGTTGAAGGGAATTCCTTACCTCTATGTTTTTCTTCTTTCAAATTGTTGAAACAAAATCCTAAAATCATCATCGAAGAAAAAGAATATGTGCTTATGCAAAGCCACACTAGATCAATGGAGCATAATGACAATATGTCACAACATTCTTTTCATGCGCTTGGAGACCCTATTGCTTGCGTTGAAATACAACCATATGTTGACAACGAAATTGAAGATGGTTTCAAATCAGGTAGGACAACCCTACCATTATGTTTTTCTTCTTTCGAATTATTGAAGAAAAATATTTGTAGTATCTCAGGATAGGGATCCTTCAAGAATGAACGGAGTGGTGATGATAATTCTATGGACAATTACATAAAGGGTCATGTCAGCTTAGATTTGCAGTCTATGTTCAGCTATCAGCCTGAAAAGGAAGAAGAAGTTGTTCCAGAAAGTATTGTTCAAGGTCATTTTCTCCATCCCGAAATCAGTATGGATTCTCAACGTGAAAAGGTGTTTCAGAGTGTTTTCTCTTCCCTTGAGAATGACATCGTGGTTAAATTTTTAAGCAACATAGACATGGATGAAGATTCTGAAATTGCATCTATGGAAGTTTCCAACAATAAAGAAACAAATGACATAGATGAAGCAGTGTATGCCATTTTTCCATTAGAAACATAGAAAGATAATGAAGAGGAAGTGGTTTTATTCATGTCATTTGAAAATCGTGGTTTTGAAAATCCATCCATGGGAGCTCTGGACTATGAAGTAGTGCATGAGAAGGAACTTATTTCTATTTATTCATTGGAAAGTCAAAGTGGTTGTCCTCAAACAAATTTCTAGAAATTTAATGAAACCACATCAGAGTTGTTTGATGAACAAGAGGACAACTTTGGTACATATTATATGGATGTCATACTTGAAGATGTTCAAGAATGTATGAATATTTTTGTTTATATGCATGGCCAAGCAGAAAAACCTGTCATCGCCATTTCATTTGAAAATGTTCTCAGAATAGAAGAAATAGAGCAAAAACAACTAACACTGATGAAAGATACTTGCCTTTCGGTTTTTGCTCATCAGGGAGAAATAATTTTTCGTGATTTTCAAGATCCAATGGCCATCCTATTACAGTCTTCAGTGAAGGATGAATTTGATTCATTCATAAGATCAAATTTTGGATTCAATTTTTTTTTTCAGCCGCCATCCTTTACGCTTTTCTACCAACTTGAGAAAAATGTGAAAGGAAAATCAGCAAACCAATTTCTTGATTGGCTGCATTGGTACTTTAGCATCACTTGAGAGAGTGGTCATCCCAACAGTTTTAGGGTAGGAAGGGATGTGAAAATAAGCTTGTCATTCAATCATTATTTTAGTTTGAGTTTTCTAGCACTAGATACAGTTAGTTTTCAATAATGCACTCAGACGTCCCCCATGCAGTTGGAAGCAGTGCACAAAGCTTGGTAAGAGTAGGACACACACATGTTTTGGGGAACATCCCCATGGATTAGGCACCGGGTCTACGAGTTCTTTCCTACCTCACTGGGAGGATAGCATCCCCAGTTGGATCCAATGTTATCACCCTAACAATTTTTATCGGGATCTAAAAAACTTATGAAGTTTAGCAAGACGCTATACCACAATAGAGGTGTAATAGTTTAGGGCACTCGGATATATTCTATGGCATATGAAAAAATGTAGCAGAAGTGGGAAGGGAGTATATTGGCGGGTCATTGATCTTGAATAATCTCAGATCTACGGTCGAATCCTACATCGAACAAACAAATAGCACGGAACTTAACATCGCGAAAGAAGACTAGGGAAAACTACTCTGGTTTCGACGGGGAATGCATGGTGCTCTTACAAACACATCGGGGGAGACGACAGATTGCCTGAAATCACTTTTCCTATGGCCCCAATGTCACATGTGTTACCCATGATTTTGGTCGTCATGATGATGTATTGATGATGTTGTACTCAGGCTCTTCATAAGAACTTTATCCTGAGAAAAGTTACTTTCATCTCTTCCCAGAAAACTCATTTTTGAAGAAGGTTCGCAGGCTGCTAATATGTTTGGGTGCGAGAATGACCCATTCTCGCAAGCTTCTTTAAGCCAGGGTGCGAACTTCTCGCACTGTGTTGAATAGACAGGGTGAGAACTCTTCCTAAAGCATGGAAAAAGATGAATTCTTGATGTTTCTAGAAGGGAATCTTCTAGAAGAATGGGTTGGCATTCGAATGGTTATCCTTGTACTGGATTCCCTGATATTGTGGGATCATTCTTATCCAAGTAACTATCTCATTCTCTCCTATATATTGAGGGAATTCTCATGGAAAATTTTAAGCAAGATTCATTGGAGAATTGGTGAAAGAATTGTGTGAAGAACTTAGCTTGAACAGCAGCTTGGAGACTCTAGCAAGTATATCAAGAGGATTTGATCTTCTTCATGCAAGGATTGAGCAAGTGTGTGTGTTGGATCCAAGAGCCATCGAAAGGAAGCATCAAGGTGATCAGGTTGTAATATTCACTTTCAATTAATATGATACAGTGGCATGTCCCTTTCCCATAAAGATATTCTCACTTTATTGTGTAATTCCTTGATCATACACATAAGTTGGCAGTTGAATATATTGTGCTATCTTCACTTTGGTTGTTTTTTGTTGTCTTGATATTAACCTCACAAGAGCACCGGAGCGAATCGGGAGCAACAGAGACCCTACGAAGCGATATAAAGGTATGTTACTTGTTCCTTCCTACTAGCTAATTCAATGTTCAAAACTTAGGGAAAGAGTCATGTCCTGTCTTGTTTTGTTCTAGATCCAGGTGGATCTAGGGAGACCTATTAGTGTCTGCACCTACCAATTAGTCTGATAACAAAATTGGCGACTCCGTTGGGCATTTCGAGCTAGATACCCTACCCTTGCATGTGGATCGGAATATCGACTGTCCCCCCAAGATTTATTGTTGTTGGTGGTAACCTTAGTGGCCTATCTTTCTAGGTTCTTACACGAGGTGACTGTGAAGGGGAAAGTCTTCACGGTACCTAGAATTGACGTTTACCAAACTCACTCGGTCTCCTTGGAGGGTATACCAACGATTATGTGTGGGAGCTTGCACCAGGGTGTAAGTCCGTTAAGCAGGTCATCAGCGTAACTTTTCCACCCTAGCCCCAACCCTTCTTGTCTCGTTGTTGTGACATTGGATTTCATCACCAACTAGTGGCTTCGAAATTAGAAGGTCTTGTTTGCTTGGTGTTGATTCCTAGATTTTGTTTACTAGCACGTGTTGTTTGTTTCTCAAAGTTGACCATAGGATTTTCTTCGTGAAGTTTGTCACTCATTTACAATATCTCCTCCACGTCGTTCACATAGAATGCATGGTTTATCTCCAGAGCATCTGGAAGGTTCTCAACCCTTGCCTACAAGTACACCTAAGGGCTCTCCTTGGCAAAGTGAAGTCACAGTCGTTACCACACCACAAGTGGAACGCACTGACTCTCTAGAACATTTTCGAATTACAAATACTTGAGAGGACTTTCGACTTCACCCTGATTCTGAGAGACGTTTTATGCGAGCAAACTCTTCTGGAGACTTAATTGTTGTGTATTCTGGATCTCCGACTGGACTTGGGGACCAAGATCATTTTTCGTCTACGGGTGTTTTTCGATGAGATATTTTTGGTCCAGGTTCACCTGTGATCTCCGAAATCAACCCACCTGTGATTTCTGAAATCTCTAGTACAGAGACAGTACCATTGACTATCGTTTATCACTTTACCGTCCCTGTCGAAATGGCCCATCTCACAGCTACTATGAGTGTTCCAACCGGGTTTACTGTGGTTATTTTTGCTCCCATAAACACGCCGCGAACGCCCAACGTCACTCCGACACTACCACCTAGATACCGTGCGTTGAATGCTTCCATTCACACTCCTACACAAACTCCATCCGGCTCTCCTGGTGGTCCTTCTTCTTCTGGGCACTCTCTTCCTAGTTTTATTCCAACACTCCCTCAATTTCCTTTTGGAGGACCTTCTTCGTCTTCCACTGGCAGTCTTAATCCTAGTGGTGTTATTCCATCATTCACTCCCAATTACTAGTTTCCGGTTGGTGGACAATTTCACCAAGGTGGTATAACTCAACCCCCTCTCGGCGAGCAAATCCCTTTTGGAATGCAACTCCCAATTGGAACACTACCTCCAATTGGAACACCACCTTCGATGGGAGGACCGACCCCACCCTATGGGAAAAAAATCCCTCCGTCCTTGGCCCAGTATTGGAATCAGTTGATACAACATCCTCCTCAATCAATTGGGGGTCAACAATTTTCAGCTGCGTCTGCACTAACCCCTAGTATGGGCCAACCATATCTAGGTTCGTTTAATCCCATTTTGGGGGAGAATGCTCAAACTCAAGCCCCTGTTCCAGGGTCTAATCCTATGAGCTACTATCCTCTCCAACCACCACCGCATCTGCCTGGGTCTTCACATTATATGCAGACTACTTATGGTCCTACTGGTTTGCCGACAGGGATTCCTCCCAAAAGCCACTAGTACCCACAGGTGAATCAACAGTTACCCTTTATCTCCACCTTGGATCTTTCAGATTTGTCAAGGATTTTAAATGATCTTATTCGTCACTCTCCCCAATGGCCTGTTATACCAGCCAAGCTTCCATCGGACATTCCTAAATTTGACGGCAAAGCGGGAGAGGACCCAAACAATCAAGTTATGACTTTTCACCTATGGTGCTCATCCAACTCATTGATGGATGACTTTATTCATTTACGTCTTTTTCAATGAACCCTCACAGGTTTTGCTGCGAAGTGGTATATTGAATTTCCACGAGGTTTCTTCTCTGACTTCAACACCCTAGCTATGGCTTTCCTTACGCATTACCAGTTACCGATCCGTTATGATACGGGGACCGAAATTTTGACTTCCTTCAAGTAGAACAAAGCCACTCATATATCCGATCACATCCATGAGTGGCGAAGGAGACGACGTCTCATTAAACTTGAACTCCCCGATCAGTTGCTAGCAGAATGGTTCACAAAATCATTTGTGAACGACATCGGTAAGGACATTGCCATGGGTGGCATCATCACAGAAGAGAAGGCTATAAGTCGTTCTCAATATCTTGACCTCGTTTACTCACAAACGGGAAACCTTTATGATTTACTACCTGACTTACCTCGTCCTAATACTTCCAGCACTTCAACTACTCCAGTTGCTTCGCATGCAGCTGACGATGTGATTGGCACTTTCTTGGCCCAACAACATTCTGCTTTAAGTGCAAACCCCAAATCTGCTTCTTCTAATGTTCAAAATGATCTGTCTCTTGCCCCTCCCACCAACAAGACTTCTAAGGTAAATGCAGTCCAATCTACCCCAACCGGTAAAAACAAATCTAAAAAGGGAAGGGATAAAAATAAGGAGGGAAAAAATACTTCTCAAGCAGAGCAAACCAAAACTACCCCTGTTGATGATCGGGATAAGTGCAAACCACGATACCCTTGTCTTATCTGTGGTGATGATCACTACACGAAGTATTGTCCACGACGTGCCGAGGTTACAAAGTTCCTTCAAGGATCTCCAAAACCACCTGCACCGGTCGTTTTGTCCCAACCCTTCCTGTCTCAACAATAGGCTCAGTTGGTCATTCACGACCAACCCTCCTCTTCTACCACCTCCTATGTTTTGATGTGTACTAGTGATTCTAAAAAGAGAAACGTTGCACTCACTACTCGAGCCAAAGATTATTCTCCCTCTAAGGAGAAAGTTGATGATTTACCCCCTTCCTTGGTACAACCCTCTCCCGCAACTCCACCTACCAATGGTCCTCTTCATCTCAAACGACTGAGCCTCGACACCATTTTGTGACCCCCCCCAAAGGGTGTCGTTCAAAAATCGGCTTTCAATCCTCATGATCGTGCTACCTAGAACGAAAGCATTGTTGAAGATCTAGCCCAAGCACCTTCTGCGATGTCAGCCCTTGAAGTCCTTCAAACTTGTCCTGCACAACGGAAGGCACTGTTGAAAGCTATCAGTGGAATCGATCTGACGGATACGAATTTAAAAATATTTGACTTGGAAGATCACATTCCAATGTTACCTCCTCAACTTGCGTTCCAAATCCAAGTGATTGTCTCTGATAAAAACATATGCCGAACCGTTATCGATGAGGGTGCCTCGACATGTGTTATGCCTCTTGCTTGCTAGAAAGACATTCTCTCTCCTTCTTTGAATGAATCCCAGAACACTCTTAAAGCCTTCAACAGCTCTGGTTTTAAGCCCTATGGTGTCCTTCTTTTGTTTCCCATCACATTAGAAGGAAAGATGGTCCAAGTCGAAGTGGAAGTCTTTGACGCTCCCCTTGATTACAATCTTTTGCTTAGCCGCAGCTGGATCGATTCCATGCGTGCAGTTGTGTCGACCCTTTTCCGTGTGGTATGTTTCCCACATCAAGGTAAGGTTGTCACTGTCGACTAACTATCCTTCTTCAATTCTGATACCTGTACTGGCAACATATCGTTTATCGCTAAAACCCCACCAGGTTATGAGAACGTCGGTGTAGGCCTTCTCAAGGACTCTTCATTAATGGGCACTTTCCCCATTCCACCGCCCGATGTTCCACACTCGTCTGTTTCTTCCATCAACATGATCTCCACCTTGCCTCACGACCTTCCTGCATCTCACGATCCCTAGATAGTCCCTAACCCTGGAGATCATCTTCGTTTCGGTGACAAAATGTCGTTAAGTCCAGTTGAATCCACCTATCAGGCCATTCAATCGGCAACACCTTCTACTCCTTCTCTTGGTGAGTTGTCTCCCGATCCTTTCCGTGTCATTTTTCCCACATATGACATGATCATGTCCGTCATGGAGGACACCCCTTGGGACGATGGGGATCATTGTTCCATCCTCTTTCTGGAGCAACATACCCTTGAGAACTACCAACGGATTGCGACCCCGTCGACCATTGTCATCATCTCGACCGTTCCCAAGTCTGCACAAGATGTGTTTTCCAAAGGGAACTTAAGCAATATCTCGCCCACAATTCCCCTTGACATATCCATCAAACCTGGGATTGTCGAAAATTTCCATATTGGAGCTTCGTGTTCTTCTGACGAAATCGTCACCTTCACATCCCTATTCAAAGAGTTTCGTGACATCTTCGCCTGGAGCTATGAAGAAATGTCGGGTATCAACCCTGAGATTGTGATACATGAGATAAATACATACCCCGACGCTAAACCCATCTGGCAATGCCTTTGTCCAGTTCAACCACGTAAAGCAGCTGTTATAAAGCTCGAAGTCGAGAAACTTCTAAAAGTTGGCTTTATTTATCCGGTGGCTCTCACAGACTGGGTTTCCAATCTTGTCCCGATTGACAAGAAGCAAGGCACAATTCGTGTATGCATTGATTATAGGGATATCAACAAAGCTTGTCCAAAAGACAACTTTCCTACCCCTTTCGTCGATCAGATTGTCGATGACTGCGCCATAAGTGAAATCTTCTCTCTCATGGATGGTTTCTCTAGATATAATCAAATCAACATTGTTCCCGAGGATCAACATAAGACTGCTTTTATTTGTCCTTTGGGTACTTTTGCCTATCGGAAAATTCATTTCGGTCCAAGAACGTTGGTGCAACTTTTCAATGCGCTATGTCTTATGCTTTCCATGATATCAAGCACATCGTTCAACCATATTTGGACGATTTACCCGCTCACTCAATGTGTCGATTTGATCACCCAAAACACCTCTGAGCCATTTTCGTCTGTTGTCGGTTCTACTGTATCCGTTTGAATCCTCATAAGTGTGTTTTCTGTGTGGAATATGGCCTCCTTCTAGGTTTTATCATTTCGCGTCAGGGGATCTGGGTGGATCCTTTAAAGGTTGAGGCGATCCTTAATCTCCTTCCTCCTTCTACACTTTGCCAGTTGCAAAGTTTGCAGGGGAAAGCAAAATTTCTTCGTCATTTTATCCCAAATTATGCCGAGATAACTCATGGATTTACATGGCTTCTTAAAATGTATTCAGAGCTCTTCTGGGATACAATCGCCAATAACGCTTTTGAGGCTTTGAAATTATCCCTAACGCATGCTTCGCTTCTCTTTCCCCCCGATTACAGTCACGATTATTTCCTTTATCTTGTTTCCTCGGAGTACACTATTGGTATGGTTCTCGTTCAAGAGGATGATTCTAACGGCGAACATGTTATCTACTACTTGAGTTGAAGTCTAACGCCTACTAAAATCAAGTATTTACATGTCGAAAAACTGGCCTTGGCTACCATTCTCGCCGTCCAACGCTTCCGGCACTATATCCTCTCACGCAAGACTACCGTAATTTCTCATTGCAACCCTATGCAACACATTCTCACCCGTCAATTGCTAGGGGGAAAATACTCCAAATGGATTGTGATACTCTAGGAGTTTGACTTGGAATTCGAACGCGCCAAGTCTAAGAAGTCCTTAGTCTTTGCTAAGTTGATATGCGACTTTCCCCATTCTGCAACGGAAAATGTACCAGTTGATTCATTATCCGATGAATCTCTTTTCCTTATTAGCACTGATGATCTTTGGTATGGTGATATCATTATATATCTCCAAACCCAGACATTCTGACCCACTTTGTCTAGTATTGACCGACGTCGCACGCTATCAAACTCATCTATACATTATCCTTGGGGATACTCTTTATCGTCAGGGGATTGACTCTAGTTTTCGACGTTGTCTAACGTTTGACGAAGCCGAGAAATCTCTGAATGACTGCCATTCTGGAGCATGTGGTGGTCATATGTCTAGGTATGGTACTGCCCAGAATATCTTATGAGCAGGGTATTTTTGGCCTTCTTTGTTTAACGACTGCATCATCACCATTCAGAAATACCATGCTTGCTAAACCTATAATCAGAAGATACGGTCACATCTCGCTCCTCTTCACCATGTGGTCTCAGTTGGTCCATTTGCGAAATGGCGCATCAATTTCATGACATGTCACCCTCACTCGGCCGGGGGGCATGGTTACATCATTGTAGTCGTTGATTACTTTACTAAATGGGCCAAGGCGATGCCGACATTTGACAACACTGGAAAGACCGCAACCTTATTCATTTTTAATCACATTATAGCTCGTTTTGGTGTTCCCCAAGCTATAATCACTAATCACAGTAGCCACTTTAGGAATTTTATGATGTCCGAACTTATTGAAAAGTTGGGTCTTCGCCATGATAACTCAACACCCTATTATCCACAAGCCAACGGCCAAGTCGAAGCGATTAACAAAGTTCTCATAACTATGCTCCGATGAATGATAGGGATTCATAAAACAAGTTGGCACACAATGTTGTTTTCAGCAAAGTGGGCGTACCATACATCCATCAAGTTTTCTACTGGGTTTACACCTTTTCGGTTAGTCTATGGTGTGGAAGCCATTCTCCCGATTGAATGCGAGATACCCTCTTTAAAACTAGTTGTTGAACTCCTACCCAACACTTCTGCTGAGGAAGAACGTCTATTGTATCTTATGCGATTAGACGAAACTCGACGCGATGCCACCCTAGTCATCGAAGCTCCGAAAAAGCGTGTCAAGGCCCAATACGACAAACATGCCAAGCCTCACGTTTTCTCGGAAGGAGATCTCATTCTCCTCTATGATCAAGATCGAGATATGCTAGGGGCTACAAAATTTGAAGCCATGTGGCGAGGTCCTTATATCGTTCGACGAGTTTTGGAAAAAGGAGCTTATGAGTTAGTAGACTACGATGGTATCCCTTTGAGTGAACCCAGGAATGGGTTGTACTTGAAGAAGTACTATGCATAAAATCATCTGTGCATGAATACTTGTATTGTTATCGTATCATACTTCTTGTGTGTTACTATAGCTTGCTTTTGTCGTTATCTGGTCTCTTCCCTTATGTGAAATTGTGTTTGATTTCCAGATGTCGGAGTCTTCGCTACCCTATATTGGATTCACTGATGGCGCTAGCCGTAGTACTCAGAACCTTGCTTCCGCTGCATGGGCAATTTACGCACCTACAAACAAACTTGTCTCCTTACGAGGTGTGTGTCTCGGCCACATGACCAACAACATTGTAGAGTATAGCGTCGTTATTGAATTATTGGTTGATGATATCTCTCTTGGAATTTGTCATTTGGTTGTGTGACTCGATTCGCAACTTGTAGTACTACAGTTAAGTAATGTCTATACTATTCGAAGTCCTACTTTATTACGGGTGTATTTGCGAATTCGCCTCTTGGAACGTTATTTTGATTACATTGAATATCAACATATTCCTAGATGTCTAAATACATTAACAGATGCATTGGCTAATTATGTATTAGACAGACATTTGAATCATCTATAAATCAATCACATCAATATTCACACAACAC
>ML809562.1:150554-180803 GCA_009831015.1 Picea engelmannii | reverse complement strand
TGATTACATTGAATATCAACATATTCCTAGATGTCTAAATACATTAACAGATGCATTGGCTAATTATGTATTAGACAGACATTTGAATCATCTATAAATCAATCACATCAATATTCACACAACACATGATAAACCGGTAGAATTTGTCTGTATATATAACAATCAAAAGATTTTTTTACAAAAACGTTTGTCCGAAGACCAAAATGTCAAAATCTGAAGCTCATAGATTCTACAAAGTGATGTCATGGATGACGTTCACGGTAACACACGACTGCCCGAGCAACTCGTCGGAGCAGTCGACTCATGGAACCTGACACTCCTACAGTATGACGTTGATCGTGTCGTGGAACCTCTTTAAGAGGCGTGTCTGGAATATCTGCAGTCAGACCCTCTAGATTTTGTTCCACTACTTGATACCTCGGCATATTGTGGTGTTGTCACTACCTCTCCTCGCCGCTGAATGGGAGAAGTACCAGGAGGTTGGTAAGGTCCAACATCTGTGTCATCAAAAATGAATTTTGTATTTAGTCTTTGGACGAACATATAAAAACATTTGAATATGATTAAAATTCACAAAAACATTTAAAAAGAAAAAAAATGTGTGTACTTCTTACCAAGTTCCCCCCACTGAGCATCCTCTGGCAGTACTAAGTCTGGATCTCCTTGCAAATTCAACCCGGCATAAGCATAATCGTCAACCATCAACATCTATGGTTGAAGCCAGTCAAAGAAAGTATCATCATACTTGATGATCAGTTTAGCTACGTGTCGGACCATGAGCCAACACCATCTCAGCATCCTTGGATCCCTGGGAGCCGGTAAATTCCACTCAACCTACAACCTCATTAATGGAACTCTCTCAAGGAAGAAGGAAACTAACAAAGATCTGTACCTGAATTACTTCAGGTCGCCTCGTCTGCATTTGGTCAACTACTTTTTTATACTACGAAGCACAGCATCTGCCCAGTTGAAAACCCGAGGTTCAGTACACTCTATGGCATACTAGAAGTAACTCTGTAGCACCATGTGAGGAGTAGAACTCCTATCCATCCAAGCTATGGTGAATAGGATAGCATGGAGGGTCAAATATTGTACCCCCCAAATAGCTACTTTTCCTTTCTTTCTCTCTGCCTCTGGAACACAGTGTAAACGACAGTACTCACTCATGGGCATCCCAACACCTCTGCCACCGGTCAGGCTCACATGGTACCCCCGCCGGGACAATCCAGTCAAGAAGTAAATCTCCTCAATATCTAAGGACAGTGTGTGGACCCCCACATGAAATACCTACTAATCGGGATCCCACATACGCACAAGGTACTCTAATAACCTGACCTGGGCCCTCATGCCCGGGATACGAAAGTATTTCAGAAGGCCACAGTTTCTCAAAGAAGCAATAGTAGGTGGATGATTTCTGGCAATTGCATTGTCTTCTTCATGCTCCCTTTCACGCCATTCAGGAACCATTTTGATGGCCAATTACCTACATAGGAAGCACAAAGAGAATATTAGCAACTCTATTCATTAATTGGTTCTTTTTTCATTGAGTGAATCTTAAAAACAATTTGTGTTTTGTGGCTCTCACAGGTGCCCTTTGGGCACAGTACGAGAAACTCGCAGGATGTTGTGAGCCCACCTGCGAGAATCACCCATTCTCGCAGGTCCTATGTAGCCCACCTGCGAGAATGGTCGAGCACAAGTAGTGATCCGTCAGGATTTTTCGAAATGACTTATGGTTGAGTTTTTATTTGCATGCATTAATTGACCATTGGGAAACTTAACGAAAGAGCGAGAAAATAAATGAATTATACAACCATTAACATATTTTCAGATCTGAAAAACAATGAAAAACAGCAAACCATAATGCACGGAGGTTGATAACGGAGTTCGGCAACTTTGCCTACGTCTCCGGGCCTTTTCTCTTGTGGGGGAGGCTTCTTTATTTCTGTTCGAAAACTTAATAGTACATCTTTACAATGCCGATTGGCTTTTAGACTGATCTGGTCATGTTCGCCCAGATCTCTAGAATCTTTCACAACTTACGACACCTGAAACGGATGTCCCGAGCTCTCAAAAATCGTCCGACAGCATCTCCTCCTCAACAGCTTCCCTGCCTCAAACTGGCTTTGACTTGGCTTTTCCTAAGCATCTTTGCTCTCAAAAACCATCCAAAAGTTGTCTAAAGGCTTCACCTTGGCCTCAAAATGGCCTTGGTTAAATAGTGTGGAAGTTGGTTATCCATCTCCAACTTCCTCCACGAATTTAGGCTCTAAAAATGCCCAATAACTCCCAAAAATGAGTTAATTACATTAAAAATGAGCTTAATTACATTAAAAACTCAAAAGTGGTTGGAAAAACCTACTTTATAACCATAAATTGGTTAAATTCGGGCTTAGCCCCTTACTCTTGGGCGCGCGCTCCTTTGGCAAGGTTATATGGACTCCATATGGCCAAGCGCTTAGCCCAAAGGGCTAAGCGCTGGCCCCTCTCCTCCTTTATGCGCATAACCATACAATATAATTAATATTGTGGGTTTTAATAACATAAATTAATTTGGGCGCAATGGTTATAGGACTAAAGTTAAGGCGCTTAGGCTTAGTGGTTGGTCATGGGTTCAAAAACTAGGGACCCCAAAACATTTTTTTGAAACATACCACATTGACTGATGACTGGGTGCCACATGGCACTTTCCCATTCGACGAACAAATGCCACTTGTCAACCATTGACTGGTCCAGTTGCCTGCCACATGTCTGCCCTGTCAGCAAACCTACCCAATCACCATCATCCAGAGTGCCACGTCATCTACTGCACAGTCAACATGCTGATGTCAGCGTTGACTTTTTGACCAGTTGACCTTTGACTTTTTACCTGTTTGGGCTTCCGATCAAAACGCGATAACTTTCGCATACGGAGCCCGTTTGACAAAGTAAATATACCACCGAAATCGGGAAGATGATACGGACGCAGTGGCGTTGGTTTCATCAAATTCTGAGCACTTTCATTTTTGAGCATTTTTCATGCCCTGACAAGCTTCTGAATCCGATTTCAGATCAAGTAGGGCTCATAAAATCAAATTAAAAATGAATTTTTAACCAATGAAAATGAAAAATTAAACCATGAAAGAGTATAGGACAAGGAGCCTACCTCACTGTTGTTGACGGCTCGACGAATGGACACTCGTAACTCCCGCAATCTGGCGCCGAACTTCGAGGGTAAAAGAGGGGTTTTTGAGCTCAAATAGTGGAAAAGTGAAAATGATATGGTAAAAAAGAGTTTTACTCTTTTTATTTATTTTTACCATGTCATTTGGTTTTTTATGATTATTTATCTATTAAACCCTAATCCCTAATGTCCTTTTGAGTGTAACTTTTGCAGGCGTAATGACTTCGATGTTCCTATACAGGGATGCAGACATATTTTTTTCTTTGTCATCACGTGTTTTGATTGTTTTTTATGGTTTTTGTATAAAACCTCGAGCGTGGTCTTTGTCCATTCTTGCGCTTGAAAATACATGAGAATGCGATTGAGCATACTTTTATCACTTTTTCAAGCTAAAAGGAACCTCCCTTGGAGTCCTCTTTAAGCTCTTTTCAGACTCTCTAAACATGAAAAGATCATCGAGCGACCTTGCTATTTTCACGCTCGATAAAGTATTTGAAGAAAGCATCTGGTGAGCAATAATTTATCTCTTTTTCGGTCTCATCCAGACTATTTTACGAAAAAGGAACTAAAAAAGTTCTCTTTTAAGTGTTTTTCCAAACTCTATAATCATGAAAAACCTTCGAGTTTTCTATCTTTGGACTCGTTAAAAAAACATCAACAGACCCGTAATGGGACCGAACCACTCCTTCTTAGGGTTCATTAAACATACTCCGAAGAACTTATCCGAAGGGTAATCTTATATCAACAAGCATATGTTATCCTCCTCAAGCTTGCGTAAAAATAAAGAGGTACTCACCGGAAATGGTGGGGGAAAATTTGGGAAAGGGATATGTTTTCATCTTCGTATTGATTGGCAGTAAGTGTATCTCTTGAACATGACACCCCCTATTCATCATTCAAAGCCGATTTGGGAAATCCATTTGTCTCTCATTCGATTTTCTATAAGGTCATTCCCTGTGTTGTCTTTGAGTCAATGCTACCAAATCATTGGTCTTGTCGTTCATATGTTCAAGAGAAGTCCATATGAAACATTTATTGAGTTGGCCATATGCAGTTTTCCATTCTCTCTGTGTTGGCCTTCCCTGTGTCCAGTTCAATTTACATCATACTCTGTTTCACCTTCAAAATCTGTTACTCATTTCGTGTCATTGATGGGGGATACATCAAGGCCCTCCTGTGACGAGTTTTGTTCCGTCGACTTCAGCTCATTATTCGGAATCAAGACTTAGAAATTCTTTGGTACCTTGGAGCTTGCATGCCTCAATGGCAGGTTTCCTCTCTTTTGACAGTGGGTTTACATCATTGACCCCTGATCGAAAGATTCCATCGAATGTTCGACTTCAACTCATTCATTCACACTCAATGGATTGTACTAGAGTACCTTGGGAGTCATTGACATCAATGGTGATTTCCCTCGCACTTGTTAACGGTTTCATCAATGACCGGTAATCAAGTGGTTTCTGCCATGTTCGACTTCGACACGTGTAATCACATGGTTAGATTCGTACTTTGGACGACGAGATTGAAGACCCTAGATGTCATCTTTTTTTCCAGGTTGCGATGGAGTATGTATAATTTGCGACACATAGATCCATTGTGTATGTCTCGTGGCTATGTCATCTTAATTTGAAATTTCTTGCATAGATCCACAGTGTATTCCTGGTGGCTATGTTATATTTTAACGGTATGGATCCACAGTGTATGATTGGTGGCCATGACCTATATCTATGATGTCATCAGTTTGTGATCTAAGTGTTGAAATAATGTAACTGTGAAGAGCATTCTTATTATTTTGTTATTGGATTAAATCCCCATTGTGGATTAATCATGTCATTATTATTATTATTATTATTAAATTAATCCCCATTGAGGATTAATCAAGTCGGTAATTGTATAAGGAACAAATCCCCTTTTGTGGATTGGTCATCGGACAATTACAATGTGCAGAATAAGAAGTCGGCCCCAACAGTTATATTGAAAGGGCCAGATTTAATTAAAGGTGGATTTACCCACCCAGTGTGAGAGGTCGGCCCTGCCAGATGGTGACTCTTCACACGTGCCAGATTAATATAAATAAGAGGCTAGTTCCTCACT
This sequence comes from Picea engelmannii, assembly GCA_009831015.1. NCBI lineage: Eukaryota > Viridiplantae > Streptophyta > Pinopsida > Pinales > Pinaceae > Picea > Picea engelmannii. Next base: position 175,546 of record ML809562.1, on the reverse strand, counting down.
TCTAACAGACACTTCACTTGCTCATTCTCTTATGAGGCAAGCTACAATTTCAAGTTGGTCAGAGGAGAAGAAGGGTGGCGCATCTCTTGGAGGAGGATTTTTTGTATTGGTTGAGTTATCTCTTGAACATTTGATAAGTTATTTATGATAAGGAAGTTTTTGCTGGGTTTTCTTCCCCTAGAGGGTTTCCCATGATAAATGTTGTGTCTCTTGTGGATGTGTATTTCTCAGTGATCTTGTTCTTATTATGCTCTTATCTTATGAAATGCAAAGAACTATAATAATGGCATAAACATTAACACTAAGTATGGGAATACCTACCTCAGAATTGATATTTATGATATTCTGCAGATGCTTGGGTGTTTGCAGGTTTCCGATTACGTGTGCTCCTAGTTTCCGACACACACATGCATCTTACAAAGTCTTTCGGCTATCATTGATTCCAACCTCATACTTTGGGGGGCATTTTGTTACCCATGATTTTGGTCATCATGATGATGTATTGATGATGGTGTACTCAAGCTCTTCATAACAACTTTCTCCTGAGAAAAGTTACTTTCATCTCTTCCCAGAAAACTCATTTTTGAAGAAGGTTCGCAGGCTGCTAATATGTTTGGGTGCAATAATGACCCATTCTCGCAGGCTACTTTAAGCCAGGGTGCGAACTTCTTGCACTGTGTTGAATAGCCAAGGTGCGAACTCTTCCTAAAGCATGGAAAAAGATGAATTCTTGATGTTTCTAGAAGGGAATCTTCTAGAAGAATGGGTTGGCATTTGAATGGTTATCCTTGTACTGGATTCCCTGATATTGTGGGATCATTCTTATCCAATTAACTATCTCATTCTCTCCTATATATTGAGAAAATTCTCATGGAAAAGGTTAAGCAAGATTCATTGGAGAATTGGTGAAAGAATTGTGTGAAGAACTTAGCTTGAACAGCACCTTGGAGACTCTAGCAAATCTATCAAGAGGATTTGATCTTCTTCATGCAAGGATTGAGCAAGTGTGTGTGTTGGAGACAAGAGCCATCGAAAGGAAACTTGTGACATCAAGGAGATCAGGTTGTAATATTCACTTTCAATTAATATGATACAGTGGCATGTCCCTTTCCCATAAAGCTATTCTCACTTTATTGTGTAATTCCTTGATCATACACATAAGTTGACAGTTGAATATATTGTGCTATCTTCACTTTGGTTGGTTTGTGTTGTCTTGGTCTTAACCTCAAAAGAGCACCGGAGCGAAGCGGGAGCAATAGAGACCCCAGGAAGCGATATAAAGGTATGTTACTTGTTCCTTCCTACTAGCTAATTCAATGTTCAAAACTTAGGGAAAGAGTCATGTCCTATCCTGTTTTGTTCTAGATCTAGGTGGATCTAGGGAGATCTGTTAGTGTCTGCGCCTACCGATTAGTCCCATAACAACATGTTTCAAAATGTCATGTCAATAGCTCACAGGGAAGATGGTGGTTGGTCAAATCACCTCACATCACCAGTCCAGGTACTTTCTCGGATAACGTACCAAAAGGACGTCGCCGCATAACTAACTAAAGGCTCATCATTCCAATTGGATTAATAAAGTGTGGCACACCAAGGTATTGTGATAGTAATTCATGAGCAAAGTACACAGAACATCAAAATCTCAGATATGAATCATTTTATCCTATTCTGGAAAATTGTCATCTTATGTGTAAGAAAAACAAGCTCGGCCTGTGCTCCTGAATTTTGTAAACTCAAAGGGTGGCCAAATCAAGGTCTCTGCAACGTCCAAAAAACATGGATAATATCCGTCAAAAGGCATATGGCGCAATTGGGTTCTCAGCTAAGGTACCAGGTAGGTCAATAAGTAAGAATGAAAGATGGTTCTTTCAGATGCAGGCGACTAAATTTCATACCGAACCTAAAACTGAGACAGAGTCGGGGGTAATATTAAACCCCGTTATAAGGTATCTTATCATAAATGAACACGTAGAAAACACCTGTCACCCAGCTGCAAAGAAGAAGAGCAGAAAAAGGAGGAAATCAGAGGCCAAAACTGAGATGATAGAGAGCGTCGAGGGAAATTTTGATTGGTGGAGTACCCTGGAGGAAGAAATCGCCAAGCTGAGGTGAATCCTCAGGTAAAATTTTGGTGTATTTCAGATAGTTTTGGATAGATGTCGGATTAAGAAAAGGGAGTCCTGGTATGACAGACCAATTACTAACGGTCCCTTTAAATAATACAATTGTTCTTCCTTTTTGTAACTTCTATCTGTTTTTAGAATTATGAGGAAGTCGGGACGTTTTAAATTCCATATGAAATTACCCTATATATGCTTGGCCTCACGAGTATAGAAGCATGGAGAAAAGAGGAGCCTACCCTCTATGCAAGAAAACTTTATAAATCTCAGGGGTTGGAATGAATACATGGGTGTAGAGGCAGATTTTGGGACTTTTTATGAAAAGATTCTAATTGGTGGTGTTATGAATCTCGTTTTCTCTCATAGTATGTGATTCCCGTTATTCTGCATTTTCATTTTTCTTTCTTCTATCTAAATTGAGAAACTAAAAATCCAGAATTCATTATTCAATGCTCTCATCTTGACGATTTAGACTGTGTTCTTCTCTTCTAAACCATTTCAGAATTCATTAATATAATGTTTTGATAATAGTTGTGTGTTTCTTTTCTTTTGATACCATCTAAAATTTTCAAGCATAAACTCAAAAGTCACTTCCTCATTTAGCCTTTTCCTCTTGATTGTTTTCACAATTTGGAAATACATCCTACATTCTTGACCCCATAGCCCAAATGTCATCTTCAGCTCTTCAAAAAAATTATTAAAACCCCAAAACAAACCAATTCTAGCCACGGATTTCCATATATGTATCAAGTGACACAAGAGATCCCTCTCTTATTTGAGTAGGCTAGTGCCTTAGCTCTAAAGTTGGTTGAAATAGTTACCCCTCTCGTCTGTTTTAACAGTCGAGCAGATTTACAGGGTGCTAACAGGGAGAAGCAGCCATGACAACAATATATGTTCATAACAGAAGTACCCACCACATATTTAAGGATATCACTCTAGACGAAGCCTTCTTAGGAAAGAAACCTAATGTGGAACACTTAAGAATATTTGGATGCCTTGTTTACATTCACATCCCCAAGGATAAAAGGAATAAATTAGAACCCTCGGGAAAGAAGGGCATATTTGTGGGATACAGTGAGTCATCCAAAGCCTACAGAATCTATATATAGGAACAACACAAGGTTAAAGTCAGTAGAGACGTAACCTTCAATGCAAATATGGCTTTCAACAAATCAACAGAAGAAACTATAGAATAACAAGAGTATGAAGAGCCTAAAGAAAAAAGCGTGTGTCTTCCAGAAAGTTAGAATGAAGAAACAAAACAACTTGATCATTTGATGCAACCATGTTAACCCGTTGAATCATTCATTGTACCCAAAACCAATAAATTTTCATCTTGGCTTGAAGCTACTCTAGAATAATAAGAAAGACTCAAAGCCCCAAGTGGCACCTTCAAAGAAAAAAAAAACCCAAAAGATTCTCCAGCTATGCAGTATGACAAAGCTTCTAAATGAAGAACCCACCACATTTGAAGAGGCAGCTCAGATGAAACAATGGAAAGAATCCATGATAGAAGAACACCAGTCCATCATGAAAAATGATGTATGGGAAATTGTTCCTAGACCCAAAGAAAAATCAGTCGTAACTTCAAAATGGGTTTATAAGATCAAACATGCAGAAAACAGAAGGGTGGACTAATACAAAGCAAGGTTCGTAGCTAGAGGGTTCTCCCAGAAGGAGGGAGAATATTATGTTGAGAAATTTTCTCCTATTTCCAGATATACTTCTATTAGATACATTACATCTCTTGTTGCTTCCATGGGATGGAGTTTACATCAGATGGATGTAAAGACAACTTTTCTCAATGGAGGAATCGAAGAAGAAGTATACATTGAACAACCTCAAGGATTTTAAGTACACTCCAGAGACACTCATGTTTGTAGATTAAAGAAAGCCATGTATGGACTCAAGCAAGCTCCAAGAGCTTTGTATGACAAAATAGACAGCTACTTAATAAGACTTGGTTTCTCCAAGAGTCATGCAGATACAAATCTCTACTACAAGGTCATGAACAATGCACCTATGATTCTACTGCTATATGTCGACGATTTATTCTTGACAGGTGAAGAGTCTCTCATCACCCATTGTAATAAGGAACTAGCCTCTAAGTTCAATATGAAAGACCTCGGTCTCATGCATTATTACTTGGGACTAGAAGTATGGCAGAAGCATGGTGAAGTATTCCTTGGACAAGGAAAGTATGCAGTAAAGATTCTTCAGAAGTTTGGAATGATGAATTGCAAATCCATGGACACTCTTATGACCATAGATATAAGGAAAGCAATAGACTCTGACTCTAATCTAGTAGACCCATCCCTATATCAGCAATTGATTGGGGCATTAATGTAGTTAGTGAATACTCAGGCAGACATTTTCTTTCTTGTAAACACCCTAAGCCAGTTCCAGGTGGAACCCAAACATGAGCAATGGATAGTTGCAAAGCATGTTCTAAGATATATTCATCGAACACTAAACTATGGTTTAATATATACCTCATCTAGTGATATAAAACTTCATGGATTCACATATTCAGATTGGGCAGGGAGTGCAGAAGAAAGAAGGAGTACTTTAGGGATGTGTTTTAGCTTGGGCTCTGCTATGATATCTTGGGGAAGCAAGAAACAAAAGTTTTTTGCAATCAACACAACAGAAGAAGAAAATATCGCAGGATGTGAGGTATGTATAGAAGCAGTATGGTTGAGGAAGTTGATTTTTGGATTATTTGATCAGGTACCATATTCGACCATAATATATTGTGACAATCAAAGTTGTATAAGGCTATCAAAACACCCAGTATTTCAAGATCAGTCGAAACACATTGAGATCAAATACTACTTTATTTGTGATAAAGTCTAGAAAGGAGAAGTGAAACTCCAGTATATCTCCATAGATGAGCAGATGGCAGATATTTTGACAAATACTTTGTCCAAGATAAAGTTTTCATACTTACAAGACAAGATGGGGCTCGTGGAGATAACTCCCTTAGTTGAAAGGGAAGAGATCACTCCCCAAGTTGGGAGGGAGCATTGATATATATAATATTTATTTATGGATAGTCATTTTCCAGTTTGGAAAATGGTCAAGGATGGGTATTTCCTGGTCAAGCACGAACAGGCATTTTCCAGTTCGGAAAATGGTCCAGATCGGATAGTCATTTTCATAATGAAAATGGTATGATAGATTGTTGATGTACCATATACAGTGATTCCCCTTGTGGCCAGTGTGGGGGAATGGTCTAGGAAAATCATTCTTATTGACAGTCAGTCTCAGTAGTGGTCAAGTAGAATGGTTTTCCTCATTGGGAAGTCATTATTTCGATGTTCATAATTGTGAGCAGTTTCGAACAATGGTTTGTTTTGGAGGTTGGTGCAGGATAGTCATTTCCTTAGGAAATGGTCCAGACAGTCATTACCTAGGGCAGACCCATTCACTCTAGGTTTCACTATGTTTAGTGTTGGAGGAATGGCCTAGTTAGGTTAATAGTCCAGGTTCAACAATCAGGGACAGGCATTCCCTATGGCAGACTCATTCTATCCAGGTTTCACTATGTTTAGTGCCAGGGGAATGGACCAGTTAGGTGAATGGTCTAGGCTCATAAATCAGGGACAGTTAATCTTTCGTGCTTGGGAAGAATAGTCCAGATAGCCCATGATTGATGCTTTTACTATATGAGGGCAGATTCTCTTCAAGATCTCATAGATGTGAGTGGAAGAATGGACCAGATGACTCAACTTGTATCATGATATTGTTTATGTAGGTTGATATCAGATGATATGACTATTGTAGAGACTGTATGTCTCTGGACAGTAGTTGTATACTATTGTGGTGGATGTGTTCCATTGATTGTGACTATGTGTCACTAGTTAGTAGTCGTGTGCTACTTGGTATGGTTATGTACCAGTGGATAGTAGTTATGTACCACTATGGATAGCCATAACTTTGTTCTATCAGATGACATTGTACTAATTGTCATGGATATTATTCAGTTGGATAATAATGATGGTGCTCGTGATTTAATCATGAGATAGCCCGTGTGGCTATGATGATCCTACCAGTTGAATGGTTTGTTTGTGCTCAAGACCATTTCCTTTTTTATACCTCCCTAGCTAGGAGGGAGTGTTGATATTATGGTAGATGCGGGAGGTATTAACCTCCACTTGTGGCCTTTGATGAGATTATAATATTCTAGGAAGCAAGAAGAACCCTAAAATACTTGGACATAACCCTTGAAGTAAAGTCAGATAAAGGGAATATTTTATATTGAGTCTTTATCCTCTAGAAAGTGAAGTCAGCCCAGACAACGTGAAGAGAACAATATGAATATAATGCGTCGAAGCTCATTTGACACACACAAGTCGCAACTGCAGAAATCTAGTAGTGCGCAAGTCTAGGGAGCAGCTGCAACTGCAGCTACTGCAACCTGTAATTTCGATCTTTCTAGGTTGGACTTTTTGATTAGTCTTGGTTATCTTTGCTTGGTGCATTAGCCTTGCTTGCCTATTGATTTTCTACCAGAATTCTTCTCTCTATTAAGTTCAAGGTGCTCAGGGGTGGAATTCGTGCCTATGGTTGGGTGACAATATTGTTATATTGTCTATGGTTAAACAAGCACACCCATTATTTCTAACAAGGCCTCACCTTCTAGTTGGGTTTTCTCCCATATTGGGATTCCCGAGATATATCTTGTATTTATTTGTGTGGATGGTGTGTTATTTTTCTTATTTCTTTCATTTTCATATTTCAGTTATTTTCATAATTTCAACCAATAATCTATTAATTAGTAATCCAAGATCTAAGAAAGTAATTTGCATAATCTAAGATTTCAAAATATGATGAGATATGTTGTGACAGACTGTTCCAGTGGAATATCCACGATAGTTTATAGATCATATTGGTATCAAATAAATTTTATTTGGGGTATTTGTGGAAATTTATAGGATCAAAGAATTGTCTTAAGAAGAAATTCGCAAAACCCTAGCCACGGTAAATGAGATTGTTCTTAATAAACCTCAAAATACAGTAGAAGAGATATTTTGAGACTAGAAGAGAAATTAATTGATATCTCTCGCCATATGGCCCTCCTCATGGTTGATTTAAGAAGCAATATTGGACCATTTGGGGAGGCTAGAGGATCTAACTCAAAGATTGAATCAGAGGGGAAACTGAGAGAAAATGAAGACCCAAAAATGGATTCAAGGGAAGAGCCCAAGAAAGAGAAGCCAAGTTCCAATGTCATTACCTCTTCAAAATACTTATTTAAAATGGAATAAAAATTGGATATCAATCCATACCAAGGTGAGATCGATGCAAAAAAAATTCATCATTGGTTGCAACAATTAAAGGATTATTTTAGTCTCCACCATATAGAATATGAGTAGAAGATTTCATTTTCCATACTGAAATTAGAGGCTCATGCATTAACCTGGTGGTAAATTCACATTAAGACACTTAGGTCGGTGGGTGATCCATTAGTAACTAAGTGGGAGGATTTCAAAACCCTCATTAAGTCCCAATTCTACCCTTTTTGGTATGTAGAGGACCAATGCATCCATTGGCATTACTTTAGGTAAAGGAAAGAGAAGAGAGTGCAAGAGTACACCACTGAATTTAGGAAGATGGTCGTCATGTTGGGCAACTCTCCCAAGAACCCAGATGTGCTCCTGAAGTATCTATGGGGTCTAAACAATCATTTGTGGTAGTAAGTGATGTTCTTCAATCCCATGACATTTGATGAGGCTTGTGTGCAAGAAACATATATGGAAAATATAGGCCACAAAAAAGGATAACCAAGTGGTTCCAAAAATAAATATCACCAAGACACTTTCAAGGAAGAAAAGAAGAAGTGGAAAGGGAAAGACAAGAATATTACAACCATTGCAAGGATCTAAGTAACCATTTTAACCATCACAATATCGATGGTCACATAGAAGAAAAGTGTTGGAAACTATATCTTGAGATGAACCCTAAGAACCATAAGAACGATGCCAAGAAGAAGAACCTTATAGCCACGGATTCAAGCAATCAAGTAGAGAGTAGATCAAATGTGGATGAGAATATTGCTTTCACGTCAATTCAAAATGAGGTAAAACTAAGTATCCTTCATCACAAGGAAGAGAAGGAGATGACAAAACTCTTCCATATCAAGATCCAAGTCAAGAAGACCAAGGTAGATTCTCTATTCGATTCTATTTTACACATCAATCTCATAGAAGTTGATCTAGTAAGAAATCTTGGGTTAGAGGTTCATGATCATCCAATCCTATCCACATTGGGGTGGGTGAAAAAGGATGAAAAAATAAAGGTTATGAAATAGTGTAATATTGAATTTGTTGTAAGTGTAGAGTTTATTGATGAAGTGGAGTTGGGTGTAGTACCCCTTGACATGTGTGGTGTATTGTTTGGAGTCCCCTACATGTATATGAAGAGTGTGATATTCATGTAGAGAGAAACCCAATACTGCCTAATTAAGGATAGGAAGTCCTACATCATAAATGCACACAAAGGTAAATCAAATATGTCACTAGTGAATTTCAACCAAGCCAAAAAGTTGATTAGTTCCAATAAGAAATATGTGTTTCTTTTCTTAAGAGAGAATCAAACAAGTGTTGAATTGGATAAAGGAATGATTCGATCGAGAACTTCACCTTTTGGGTCACCTATAATCATCATACCCAAGAAGGATGGGACTTGGAGAATGTGTATAAACTAAATATATTTGAACAATATTACACTTAAGAATTGATACCCTTTTCCCGGGATCAATAATGTTTTAGACCAATTGTAGCATGCCAAGTACTTCACCAAGTTGGATGTCAAATCAAGATACTACTTGGTATATGTCAAAGAATAAGACACCTGTAAGACTACCTTCAATATAAGGAAAGGTTTGTATGAATGTTTGGTCATTCCATTTGGATTATGTAATTCACCAACTACATTTATGAGACTGATGAATGATGTATTACACCCATATTTAGATTCATTTGTTATAGTGTATTTAGATGATATATTGGTTTATATTTGTACCTGAGAGGAGCACATCTAACATCTCATGGTTTATATCTCAACAATCATTAGTGCATTTAGGGAATCCGGTCAGTGGAGGGGAACTCAAGATAGATCCCACAAAGTTGGAGGTCTTTATAAAATGGTCAGTTCCTATTAATTCCATTGTAGTTAGGAGCTTCATTGGGGCAACACAATACTACGAAAGTTCATAGCATCCTTTTCAATGGTAGTTGCAACACTCTATGCCATAATAGAAAGTGGTAAGAGTTTTCTGTGGAGAAATAATCAGTATAAAGATTTCAGCGAGATGAAACAAAAGATCAATCAAGCACTAGTTCTCACATTTCCTAACTTGTAGAAGCCCTTTGAAGTGGGGACAGATGAAAGTGGCTATGATATGGGAATAGTTTTGATGTGAGGAGGTAAGAATTAATGCTATCATTCCGAGATGTTTCACGAGGAATTTTTGAACTACCTTACATATAATAAGGAACTCTATTCCCTAGTTAAATTTTTTAAGAAGTGGAAGCACTATATAATAGGAAAGGAAACCATTATCCACACAGATCACCATCCAGTGTAGTGTTTGCAGGCCATGAGTAAGCAACAAACTAGACATTACAAGTGGATGGGGTTTTTGAAACAATTTCATCTAATCATCAATTATAATAAGGGAAGGACTAATAAGTTGAAAAAAATCCTTTCAATCTCACCCACATCTAAGATTACAACTTTTGGGAACTCTTATGCACATGGAGTATTTTACCCATGATGCACACAAAGAGACATACACAAAATATGAGAACTTTAAAGAGGTGTTTCAACATCTACAAGGCCATAATCATATAGAAGAAGGTGACTCTAATATTGACTATCATCTCCAAAATGGGTTTCTCTACAAGTTAGACAAGATATATGTTTCTATGGTGAAATATTGTGGCTTATCATAGAGGCTCACACCTCCAAGGTTGCAAGACATTTTGGTGTTGGGAATTTGGTTGCTAACTTAAAAAGGTATGTGTATTGGCCCATAATGAAAGAATATGTAGCTTGTAATATTAGAGAATGCAAACTTTGTTGTACCAAAAATCCGAACAATAGAAAGCAAGGTCTATAATATCCCTTACTTGTACACACTCGACCTTGGAAAAACATTTCCATGGATTATGTGGGAGGTTTCCCAACAACTAGGAAGGGAAATGACTATTTATTTGTGGTAGTTGACAGGTTCAACAATATGTGCATTCTTATGCCTTGTAAAAATACCATAAAATGACAAGAATCAACAAACGTGTCTAGGTGCACTTTGGGATACCACGGAGCATCATGTCAAATAGGGATACCACATTTCTTAGTTCCTTTTGGACTACCCTTTGGGAGATCATGGACACAAAGTTGAAGAGATCTACAACATTCAATCCAAAAATAAATGGATGGAAAAAAAGTAGTCAACATGACTTTGGTGCAACTTTTGAGGGGTTGCAATCAAAAGCATCCAAAGTCTTGGGATGAAAATATGATCTATATTCAATATTATTATAATAGAATAGTCCACACTTCTAATGGTAAGTCCCCTTTTGAAACTTGCTTTGGGTATTTTCCATCTTCACCCGTCAATGTTGTTAATGGACAACAAGAAAGAGTGAGGGAAGACATCACAGGAGAAGTATTGAGAGCGGAGAAATTTGTTGAAAAGATTAGATAGATAAATTTTCAAGTATATGAGATCCTGAAGAAGTTACAAGAAAAGTATAAGGCCAGTAATGATCAACAAAGAATTGAGAAGTCAATTAAAATGGGAGATAGAGTTAGGTTATAGTTGAAAATGGAAAGACTATAGGATCTCGGTAAGAGTTCAAGGCTCTACAGTATGTCCCTTTTGAGGTATTGGAAAAGGTGGGAGATAATGATTACAAACTCAATATACCCCCATACATGCACATTTACTCAGTAGTGAATGTGCATAATTTTAAACTCTATGAGCCTTTCATGTTGGATTAGGAGAAGGAGTAGGTCCTCTCTACCATAGAGAAATTAGCACCAAATGCTTAGGCAAAGTTGGTAGAAGACACGGTTTTGCAGAAGAAGTCCAGAACTACAATATAGGGGAATCATTGTTACACATCAAAATTACTCACTTCAATGATGGCCTACTTTCGTGATTACAAGTGTCGCAAGTGTCACAAATATCATATTGTCATCTTGCCTATGTCATGTCTCGAACGACATCACAAGGAAAACTTGAAGACACCCTCAGAGACTGGTTAAAGAAAGATAAATCATTTGACAAAGAGTACAAAAAAATTTTCTTGAGGAAGACCACTTAAAAATTAATGTTGAAGGGAAACGCTCCCCTACCTACTAGCAGGGACTGCTAGCGAAACCTTTCCCTCCTTTGGGGGAGTGTTGTAGCACTCTGTGCACCATTTTGGGGAAGCTCTGGGATTTTTTGAGGAAATCTTGGGCAGCGCTCCCCTACCCAATAGCAGGGAGTGGTAGTGCTCCTTGCCCTCCTTTGGGGGAGAATTGTAGCGCTCTGTGCACCATTTTGGGGGAGTGTTAAGCTATTGATAAAATCAGGGGAAGATCCCCTTTATCTTTGAAATCAATTGGATTCGAATCTGAGGTTAAGGCTCGATCTTAGGGAGGATCCACAAATGATGGAGAAATATCCTCAACCTATCCCAAGAATCTCTGATGTGGTTAGGCCTCTCCAAAATTATATAAGGAGGCCTTCTCATGGTGAAGGGGATGGAGAAATTGAGAAATACCTAACTTATGATCTCATAAGGAAGGAGAGACATTGAAGGCATCAAACTTATGATCTCATAAGGGAGATAATCAGTGAAGCATAGTCATTTTTTTTGTGGATCATTTGAGCAAGGGGTTGGACAAGGATAGCTGGAAGAGGTTGTTGCAGCTTCATCAAATGTCTGTAAGTATCTCTATTGAGTTCTCATTAATAGATGTGCTTGGCCTGTTTCCTTCAAGATTGTGTATACCTACATGAACTTGTTTTTAATGGATAGATCTAGTTTCAAACTGATCGTAGTAGAATAGGAAGCATGTTTTGTCTTTGATTGGATTGTAGGACTTGTTGAAGAGTTTTAGGATCAGAGCTCAACTTGGACTAGGCGAGGACAAACATCGTAAAAAAGGTACATCTTCTTCCTCTTCTCTATAGATTATCTTAGATAGGTTTAAAGGGATGTCAGTGACCAAAGTTAGCACCTTTCTATCTTGATCTTTGAGATTTAGGGTCCAAGAGGGAATCCACCTGTCCAAAGGAGGATTTTCCTGTAACAATCGTGACCTTTGAAAAATTGGGTTGAAAGGAAAAATTCCAAGAAAAGAAAAATGGTACTCTAGGGAGAAGGTAGAGGAAAATTTTCCTCACCTCATTCATTCAAACTTTTGGGGACCAAAATCCTCCCTAAATGGAGAGGTATCATATGGATTTGATCATCATACAATTTTTCATCTATCTTGGTACTTTCGGGGTGGAAACAGTTGGAGGAATTAACTAGCAGGTTTGTTTTAATGGGAGGTCCTAATTTGGAAAATTGGGGTCGAAATTGTCTGAAATCTGCTAGGGTCATTTTGAGGCATCAAATGACATTTTTTGGGTTCAAAACACTTACATGATCAAAACAATATATTATACACATCAAGACCTTTCCAACAGTGCAAGAATCACCTCAATCAAAGGTCATATGCGGAAGTTATGCATCTTGCAAGTTGACCTACTAGGTTGACCACCATAGTACGAGTGGATGTCACGTTAACCTCCACTACTCACACATGTGGGGATAACCACGTGTGGACTTTCAAGAAGAGTGTAGAAGGTCCAAAACGTTATCACTAATTGAAGGGTTGAGGAAGCTAAAACTCTAAGCCTAGATGACTATCAGGCTATGTTAAATATTGTGTATCTAGGAGGAGAAATGGTTCCATTCTTTAGCATTATATTTATTCCATGGTTGAGAACAACATCTAGGAGTGGTATTTTGAGAGCATACAAGAGGAGAAGAGATTATGTAGTAGTCATACAGGCCACAATGTCAAAGGAAACTTCATTGTGAATGTCTCTTTCTTTGTATTTGCATTTGAAGAGAAGAGAGAAGAGCATAGGCCTTACCTTCTAGCTAGGTTTTCTTCTATGTTGAATTTCTAAGGATATATGTTGCATTATTTTTTGTAGATGATATGTTCTTTTTCTCATTTCTTTCATTTTCATATTTCAGTTATTTTCATAATTTCAATCAATAAGCTAGTAATCATTAATAGATCTAAAAAAGTAATTTACATAATATAAAATTTCCAAATATTATAAGATTTATTGTGACAAACTATTCTAATGAAATATCTACAACCATTTATATCAATTCCACATTATATTTTTTATTGCTATTATTTGTATGTATAAAAAACCATTTCTCATTAAATCTTTTATTACTGTGATTTGTGTGTATATTAGTAACATTTGTGTATATATTAGTGAGTTCTTGGGTTTATTTTGGTCATATAAACTTAACCACAGATCTAGCATTACTAGTATTAATATTAAACATTAGAATATTTATAAAAAGAATAATAATATAGATTAAATTAGGATATTAAGTACACAGTTTTATATTTATATCCTATGAATGTTATTCTTCTCTGTTTTTTCCTCGTGTATTTTCTCCCCTGCAGTTACAAATGATTCTAATTCTCTTTTATGTCTCGATAACCATATCTTAATCCTTTATAGTGGAAGTTTTTCCAGTTATCTTAATCCTTTATAATGTTTTTCCAAATTCTTAAATTTTAATGTATGTTGATATTGTAAGTTTAAAATTATGATTTAATAAATTCTCTATTAAAACATATACCAATTTCACTGATCAACCATATACATACACCAAATTTTTTGACATAGATGAATCCTTCGTAATCTAGAGCGTTATTTTTGACAGCCAATCTAAAGGTATGGTCATTGAAAAGAGAGATGTAACAAACAGGAAAGAAAAATCTTGAATAGAGATTGACTTTAGCCAAATGACCCCATCCCAAATCTGCTCGTTTCACCAGGTAACCAGTGACATTCTTCGTGATTCCATTGGAGGAATGGAGACGGATTATGCCAATCTAAAACACCGCCTCAATGAATTTGAATAGGCTTTCATTGCAACACCAGAATTTGCCAATCCTTTGGAAAAAATCATGCCTTCTACCACTGCAGTGAAGATGAAAGTATCATCTACCCTCCTTGCATGCTCCAGAGCCCTTGTAGAGAATAACGTCAACAAAATAATGCAGCTAGTTATTGAAGCCTGGGAAACATCGCAAAATTTAGTTTCCTTCGGAAAGAAGGCCAATGATTTGCTTGAACATTTGGAGGTGAATTTTAAAAATGAACAGCTTTTCTGTCATCAGGTGTTGGACCCTTTTTCCAACTATGCCCTGAACACATCGAAACTAAAAATAAGACAGGAGAAACTCCCCTCCCCAAACTGCACCAAAAAAGTAAAAACATGCTGGCAAAAAAAAATTGAGAACCTGCACCTCATTGTCAAATCATGTAAACAAGTCATATCAAAAAAGGAAAATTTATTCACAAGCCTGCTCCAGATGGACTTAGCCAAAACTACCAATGAGGTTGCATATCCAAACTTAATTCTCAAATCCTTGTCAGTCACCAAAGAAGCATTCCAGGAACAAGTTGGTATTTTAAAGGGATTGTCTTTCGAAGAGTTTTACAACATACTTGAACATCATCTAGATGAGCACAAGCGTTGGGTACTGGACTATGCCTCACACAATGAAGAAATTGAACAGAATCTGCATTTTATTTCAATGGATCTAAGGAAATTATAAAACGACCTTTACGACATAGAGATCCGGGATGAAATCAACATAGCCCCCATGAAAATCTACATCGAAGAATGGTTCCAATTCAGAATGGAAAACCTCTTCCAGGAAGGGCAACAACCGATCAACAGGAGTCCACTGCCCATTGACGACAGCAACAAAAATGCATCGGCTTCATAGTAAGTCTATACTGCCATCTTGTTTTGTTTATCATTCCAGTTTAAGTCTATGTCGTCATCTTCTTTTCTTTATCAATCCACTAATGTCCTCTTTAAATAGAAATCTGTAACAAAAGACTCATAAGTTCCAATTTCTTATTTTCAAGTCTTCCTATCTACCATCGCACACTTCTTTCGATGTTCCTAATTCTTGTACTTATTTCTTTTTATGGTCCACGGGAGCCCCATTCCCAGTCTATATGAAAAACGCATTTAAATTTCCACAAACATGTAACAGACATCATTATTTTTTGTTAAATTTCAAAGAAAACTGATTCGAAAATGTCCTTATTCTATACTAAACTTTGGGTTTTCAAGAACCTTCTTGTTTGTTCCAAAGAAAACTAATTCAGATATGCTACATTTCTTCTCTCTTATTGTATGCTAATTTTTAGATCTTCAACGACGTTGATGGTTTAAATGTTGATGTAATTTCCTGATATATGTAACAACCATTATTTATTTTATAATAAGTTTCTATAGTTCGCAAGCCCGCTTCTCAATTTGTATATCGCGGAACTGTCAATGGATTTTGTAGGACACGGAACGACAGAGGCCCATTTTTGAAACTCCCAGCCCGACAACCCACGATCCAAAGACTTTCTAAATATGGAATGAGCAGTCTGTCCATGCTCTATAAAACATGTGCAAAGAAAACTAATCCGGCAATGCTATATCTTTTTGTTCCAAAATAAATCCTTAGTTTTAAAGAAAAGTAATTCGGTGCAACAAATGTTATTATTATTCTATTATATAATAGGCATTATTAATTTTTGGTAAATTTCTATAGTCCGCAACTACACCTCTCATTTTCTATATCGCGAAACTGTCGGTGCTATTTGTAGACCATGGAACATCAGACACCCAATTTTCAGCACGCTAGCCCGAGAACCCGCCATAGAAAAACTGCCTACGTATGCAATGAGGGCTACAAATTTCGTATCTATAAAACTAAAAATCGACTTTATACAAATGCATATTTTGTATGTATAATTTATTTAACTAAATATCTACTTTATACAAATATATTGTTCGTATGTATAATTTATTTACTAAATATCTACTTTATACAAATACATATTTCGTATGTATCATTTATTTATTTCTGGTGACTTTCTATGTCCTAGTTTTAAAAATAACCAATTCGGTAATGCTAAGTTTTTTGTGTCCAACAACCATTCAAACATTGATAATTTTTTATATTTTTTCAAGAAGAACTAATTCGGGAATACTAAGTTATGCACGCAAACCACATGTATTTCAACTTTCTAGCCACCTGCCTGTACTAGGTCACATTTACTCCCATACCAACCTGGCAGGAACTATGCTGCCATGCAGCACTTGTTTGATTATATGGTCCATAACATACCTCATAATTATAATTAAATAATGTTTGGACCAAATCAAAATCCATACAACCTTAGAAGAATGAGACATACTAATCATTATAATATCAAAATACTATCCATATTTTTCCAATAACAATAAAAGTTGGGGGAGACCTACAATAATAAGTATACTAGCCCAAGCCCGATGGGTTAGCTCGAGTGGATGAGTGTTGTGGTTATAAAGTAAGGGGTCTAGGGGTCAAGTTCCCAGACATATTGTAGATATTTTTGGGCCTCATTCGATGTCCCCGTTGGGTTAGTTCCCATAATCAGGCCTAACGGTTTACCCCATTTACCATCCATGGATCATGGGGAAGTACTCAGATGGTTTTCCGTGAGGGTTTCCTTAGAAAAAAAATACTTATACTAGTCCAACATGGGATACAATGTAAAGAAATGAAAAAATATATATGTTTTCATGAATGATACCTTCTCTTCTTATTGATGGTCTCCAAAAATCAATTCTTGATCTGGATTGGATCATCATACAATTTTCCATCTATTTAAGTACTTTCTAGATGGAAAAAATTGAAGGAATCAACTTGCAGGGCTATTTTAGTGGCAGGTCCCAGTTCGAAAAATTGGGGGCATAAACCATATGAAATATTGCAAGACCATTTTTATGCATCAAACAACATTATTTTTTTCCCAACAAATTTATTCTAGACACAAAGACCTTTCCAACGGTGCAAAAATCACCTCGATAAGAGATCGTATGCAAACGTTATGCCTCCTACAAGTTGACCTACCTAGTTGACCATCATATTATGAGTGGATTCCATGTCATCCACCATTACTCACACATGTGGGGTTATTCATATGAAAACATTCAATAATATTATATAAGGTATAAAACCTCATCACTAATTGAACGGTTGAGGAAGTGAAAACCCTAACCCTAGATGGATATCGGGCTATGTTAAATATAGAGTTGCTAAGAGGAGGAAGGGTTCCACTCTTTAGCATTATATTTGTTCCACAATTGAGAAAAACATCTAGGAGTGGTATTTTGAGAGCATAATAGAAGATGAGAGATTTTGTAGCAGCCATAGAGGCCACAATGTCAAAGGCAACTCCATAATGAGTACCTCTTTGTTTTTATTTTCATTTGAAGAAAAGAGAGAAGAGCATAGGCATGTTGATATTATGGTAGTTGCGGGAGGTATTAACCTCCACTTGTGACCTTTGATTATATTAGAATATTCTAGGAAGCAAGAAGAACCCTAAAATACTTGGACATAACCCTTGAATTAAAGTCAGCTAAAGAGAATACTTTATATTGAGTATTTAGCCTCCAGAAAGAGAAGTCATCCCAAACATCACGGAGAGAGTAGTATGAATATAATGTGTGAGAGCTCATTTGGCACACACAAGTTGCAATTGCAAAAATCCAATAGTGCATAAGTTAGGGGAGCAATTGCAACTATAGTTACTACAACCTATAATTTCAGTCTTTCTGGGTTGGACTTTCTGATCAGTCTTGGTTATCTTTGCTTGGTGCATTAGCCTTGGTTGGCTATTGATTTTCTACCAGAATTCTTCTCTTTTTCAAGTTCAAGGTGCTCAGGGGTGGCATTTGTACCTATGGTTGGGTCACAATATTTCTATATTGTCTATGGTTAAATGAGCACACCCACTATTTCTAACAGGTTATGGGCCCACACCTCCTTCATTCATTCTAACCAATGGAAGGAATATAAGCCATAATTTTATCAATCTTGTTGAATAATTGTCACTAGGGTTTCTAGCAGGTGCAATCACTGAAACACTGCAGCTAGGGTTACTAGCAGGTGCATTTGCAAAACCCTAAAACTCTTGCCCAACACCTTATGATGGAACATCTTACTCAAGGAAAATATATTCTAGTGCGCCTTAGGAAAATATATTCTAGTGCACCTTAGTCCAACGCACCTCTTGGCACTCTCAGAAGGAAAAAACATCAAGGTTGAGATTTTGGGTCAAAGTCAAAGTTTGACCAGTTATCAGTCAAAAAAAATCATGAATGAAAAAACAGATCATCAACATTATTCAGCGCTCACAAGAACTCTTGAAGATGACATGTGGATAATTGACAGTGGAGATTCCAAGCATATGATAGGAGACGAGGCCAGACCCTCTAATCTGAATGAAAAGAAGACATCCTAAAAGGTATAACTTGGACATAAGAACACCTATCTAGTCGAAGGAATTGGTCAAGCCTCCGTCAAATTGAAAACATGTAACAATGTTCATTTCAGCAATGTCTTCATTGTACCTCATTTAGAAAATAATATTGTATCCATATCTTTCCTAGAAGATAAAGGAAATAGAGTAGCCTTTGTAGATGGAAAAGTATTATCTTGGTCTAGAGACTCCAGCATAGAGAACGCTAGAATTATTGGAACCCATGAAGGAAGACTATACAGACTATTAGAACGAAATGATGAAGCTCTTGTACATGATGAAGTCAATCCCAATGAACTTTGGCATAGAAGGTTTTCTCATATCAACTATCAAGCATTACCTTTCCTCGAAAACACGGTTGAAGGAATACCAGAACTACAATCTACACATGAAGGAATTTGCAAAGGATGTGCTCTTGGTAAGAATGTTAAGAAACCATTTTCAAGCAACAATAATAGATCTAAGGAAATCCTAGATCTAATACATTCAGATGTTTGCAGTCTGATGCAAGTCAAATCTCTAGGAGGTTCTCTTTACTATGTAATATTCATAGATGATTACTCAAGAAAGACTTGGTTATATCTCTTGAAGACAAAGGACGAAGTTTTCAACAAGTTTCAAGAATTCAAAGTAGAGATAGAGAACCTCACAAACAAGAAAATCAAGACCTTTACAACAGATAATGGAGGAGAATACACATCCAATGAATTTTTTGTCTTTTGCAAATCAACAGGGGTTAGGAGGGAGCTAATTGTTCCTCATAATCCTCAAAAAATGGTGTATCAGAAAGGAAGAACAAATCTATTGAAGAAATTGTGAAGGAACTAATGAACGATCAAGGTTTATCTATGTATTTGTGGGGAGAAGCAACCATGACAACAATATATGTTGATAACAGAAGTACCCACCACATATTTAAGGATATGACTCCAGAAGAAGCCTTCTCAGGAAAGAAACCAAATGTGGAACACTTAAGAATCTTTGGATGCCTTGTTTACATTCACATCCCTAAGGATAAAAGGAAGAAATTAGAACCCTCGAGAAAGAAGGGCATATTTGTGGGGTACAGTGAATCATCCAAAGCCTATAGAATCTATATCTCGGAACAACATAAGGTTGAAGTCCGTAGAGATGTAACCTTCAATGAAAATATGGCTTTCAAGAAATCAATGGAAGAAGCTATAGAAGAACAAGAGTATGAAGAGCCTAAAGAAGAAAGCACGTGTCTTCCAAAAAGTCAGAATGAAGAAACAAAACAAATTGATCATCTGATGCAACCATGTTAACCTATTGAATCATTCATTGTACCCAAAACCAATAAATGTCCATCTTGGCTTGAAGCTACTCTAGAAGAAGAAGAAAGACTCAAAGCCCCAAGTGACACCTTCAAAGAAAAAAAAAATCCCAAAAGATTATCCATCTATGCAGCATGACAAAGCTTCTAAATGAAGAACCCACCACATTTGAAGAGGCAGCTCAGATGAAACAATGGAAAGAAGCCATGACAGAAGAACACCAGTCCATCATGATAAATGATGTATGGGAAATTGTTCCTAGACCCAAAGAAAAATCAATAGTAACTTCAAAATGGGTCTATAAGATCAAACATGCAGCAAATGGAAGGGTGGACTAATACAAAGCAAGGTTCGTAGCTAGAGGGTTCTCCCAGAAGGAGGGAGAAGATTATGATGAGAAATTTTTTCCTGTTGCCAGATATACTTCTATTAGAGCCATTATGTCTCTTGTTTCTTCCATGGGATGGAGTTTACATCAGATGGATGTAAAGACAACTTTTCTCAATGGAGGAATCAAAGAAGAAGTATACATTGAACAACCTCAAGAATTTTAAGTACACTCTAGAGACACTCATGTTTGTAGATTAAAGAAAGCCATGTATGGACTCAAGCAAGCTCCAAGAGATGTGTATGCCAGAATAGATAGCTACTTAATAAGACTTGGTTTCTCCAAGAGTCATGCAGATTCAAATCTCTACTACAAGGTCATGAACAATTCACCTATGATTTTTCTTCTATATGTCAATGATTTATTCTTGACAGGTGAAGAGTCTCTCATCACCCATTGTAAGAAGGAACTAACCTCTAAGTTCAATATGAAAGACTTCGGTCTCATGCATTATTACTTAGGACTAGAAATATGGCAGAAGCATGGTGAAGTATACCTTGGACAAGGAAAGTATGCAGTAAAGATTCTTCAGAAGTTTGGAATGATGAATTGCAAATCCATGGACACTCTTATTACCATAGATATAAGGAAAGAAATAAACTCCGACTCTAATCCAGTAGACCCATACCTATATCAGAAATTGATTAGGGAATTAATGTATTTAGTGAATACTCAGGCAGACATTTTCTTTCTTGTAAACACCCTAAGACAGTTCCAGGTGGAACCCAAACATGAGCATTGGATAGCTGCAAAGCATGTTCTAAGATATATTTGTCGAACACTAAACTACAGTTTAATATATACCTCATCCAGCGATATACAACTTCATGGATTCACATATTCATATTGGGCAGGGAGTGCAGAAGATAGAAGGAGTACTTTAGGGATGTGTTTTAGCTTGGGATCTGCTATGATATCTTGGGGAAGCAGGAAATAGAAGTTTGTCTCAATCAGCACAACAGAAGAAGAAAATATCGTAGGATGTGAGGCATGTATAGAAGCAGTATGGTTGAGGAAGCTGATTTTTGGATTATTTGATCAGTTACCAGATTCAACCATAATATATTGTGACAACCAAAGTTGTATAAGGCTATCAGAACCCCCATTGTTTCATGATCGGTCGAAACATATTGAGATCAAATACTACTTTATTCGTGATAAAGTCTAGGAAGGAGAAGTGAAACTCCAGTATATCTCCACATATGAGAAGATAGCAGATATTTTGACAAATACTTTGTCTAGGATAAGGGTTGCATACATACGAGACAAGATGGGGCTCGTGGAGATAAATCCCTTAGTTGAAAGGGAAGAGATGGCTCCCCAAGTTGGGAGGGAGCACTGATATATATATATATATATATATATATATATATATATATATATATATATATATATTGATTTATGGATAGTCATTTTCCAGTTTGGAAAATGGTCAAGGATGGGCATTTCCTTTCCAGATGAAAAAGTGGCTTCAAATTTCTCACAGACAAGCATTTTCCAGTTTGACAAATGGTCCAGATCGGATAGTCATTTTCGTAATGAAAATGGTCTGATAGATTGTTGATGTACCATAGACAGTGATTCCCCTTGTAGCTAATGTGGGGGAATGGTCTAGGAAAATAATTCTTCTTGGCAGTGAGTCTCAGTAGTGGTCAAGTAAAATGGTTTTCCTCATCGGCAAGTCATTCTTTTGAGGTTCACAATTGTGAGCAGTTTCGAAGAATTTTATATTTTGGAGGTTGGTGCAGGATAGTCATTTCCTTAGGAAATGGTCTGAACAGTCATTCCCTAGGGTAGACCCATTCACTCTAGGTTGCACTATGTTTAGTGCTAGAGGAATAGCCTAGTTAGGTTAATGGTCCAGGTTCAACAATCAGGGACAGGCATTCCCTATGGAAGACTCATTCTATCCAGGTTGCACTATGTTTAGTGCCGGAGGAATGGACCAATTAGGTGAATGCTCCAGGCTCAGAAATCAAGGACAGTTAATCTTCCATGCTTGATGCTTTTACTATATGAGGGAAGATTCTCTTCCAGATCTCATAGATGTGAGTGGAAGAATGGCCCAGATGACTCAACTTGTATCATGATATTGTTTATGCAGGTTGATATCAGATGATATGACTATTGTAGAGACTGTATGTCTCTGGACAGTAGTTGTATACTATTGTGGTGGATGTGTTCCATTGATTGAGACTATGTGTCACTGGTTAGTAGTCGTGTGCTACTTGGTATGGTTATGTACCAATGGATAGTAGTTATGTACTACTATGGATAGCCATAACTTTGTTCTATCAAATGAGATTGTACTAACTGTCATGGATATTATTCAGTTGGATAATGATGATGGTGCTCGTGATTTGATCATGAGATAGCCCATGTGACTATGATGATGCTACCAGTTGAATGGTTTGTTTGTGCTCAATACCATTTCATTTTTTATACCTCCGTAGCTATGAGGGAGTGTTGATATTATGGTAGTTGTGGGACATATTAACCTCCACTTGTGACCTTTGATGAGATTCTAATATTCCAGGAAGCAAGAAGAACCCTAAAAGACTTGGACATAACCCTTGAAGTAAAGTCGGCTAAAGGGAATATTTTATATTGAGTCTTTAGCCTCTAGAAAGAGAAGTCGGCCAAAACAACGCAGAGAGAGCAATATGAATATAATGCTTCAGAGCTCATTTGGCACACACAAGTCGCAACTACAGAAATCCAGTAGTGCGCAAGTCTAGGGAGCATCTGCAACTGCAATTATTGTAACCTGTAATTTCGGTCTTTCTGGGTTGGACTTTCTAATTAGTCTTGGTTATCTTTGCTTGGTGCATTAGTCTTGGTTGGCTATTGTTTTTCTACCAGAATTCTTCTCTCTGTCAAGTTCAAGGTGCTCAAGGGTGGAATTTGTTAAGCCCTAACATTGGCTCATTACCCCTTAATTGGGGCATATTATATTAGTAATGTTATTTTATGTATGTTGTCTTTAGGCCATTAGTTGTAATTATACCTCCTAGTCTCCTATATATACCAAGGAGAAATTTTCATTTTGAATCATCTGGTACTTGAACATTTAAGTAGGGTAAAAGGAGGTTGCCCCCTCAAAGAGGCTTATTATTTGAAATTATCTCTTTTTCAAGGAATTGAGTACTTTTTCTGAGGTTTTTCTATGCTATATTGGTATTTGGTTCCTAACATATGGTATCAGAGCTCAAGGTCTTGGGGTTTCGCTGCTACATCTGAGACACCTTGGAATTTTCGCTATAACTTTTTTTCTACAATGTTTCAGAAGAAATGGCTTGGAGGATATTTAGTATATGGATCAAGGAACGTTGGGTTCAAAATTACGCTCCTGAGGACTTATACTTTCAAAGATACAGCCTATACAATATAGGGTTCTGGAATCATCCTGAAATGAGTCATTGCATAAGTTTTGCTATAAAACAATTTATGTAACATTTCAGACCTTGAACTTTGGAGGCTATTTACAGAAATTAGTAAGGTATCTATGGTAAAAATTTCAGCTTCTGGGTCATCTTAAATTTGTAGATACACCCTGTGTAAGATAGGGTATATGACTAGTCCTATTGACTAGTCTCAAGAAGGTGTTCCAGGTAAAACAATCATAACCTCTTCCAAGAGTATCCAAATTGAGTGGGACTGGTTTCATTGGATTTTGGACAGTCTGTAGTATTTTTGGTTCAATTTTCATAATTTTATATCAATTATTTTGTGTGGGGCAAGCTATACAAGTGAGATCTCCTGGAAAGGAAAAAAATTGGCAAGTTGTGGGAAAGTTACCGTAAATTCCACTTGGCACATCCAATTTTGATCAGACTAGTGGCATTGCAGAGAAGAAATATCAGAGAACTAAATAAAAGAAATTTTCATGCCCAAAAGGGCTAAAAATTGGGAGATACAATAGAATAAATATTGTCTAGCAGAACCACCTCAAAATCAATGTTCAAAAGTGATACTTGGCCAACATGCCACCAAAAAAGGGAATTTCTACACCAACTAAGCCTCCATAAAATCCTACTTGGACTCTTGATGAAGGTGAAGAAATGCGTAGGGACATAAATGAACTACAAAAGAAGATGGATTCAATGGAAGCTAAGTTGGATACTAATATGGATTCAATGGAAGCTAAGTTGGATACTAAGATGGATGGTTTAAAAGGGGAGATCATGGAAGTATTGAAAAATTTCATAACAGAGAAGACACCTGAAGGTGAAAATGCATCCCATGAAATTCATGATGAGGACACAAGGAAGGTGAATCAAGAATGGCGAAACTCCAACTTTGGTTTGAAGACCAACCACATTCCTAAGATTGATATGAGGAAGTTTGATGGCAAGGACCCAATCACATGGATACCTCAGATGGAGTAATTATTTGATCTCCATAATGTGCCATATACACAAAAGGTATGAATTGCTTCTTTATATTTAGAACCTAATCAATTTGTATGGTATCGATGGCTTTGTTCTCACAAATCACTCATCACTTGGACAATTTTCACGGAAGAAATGATAGCACACTATGAGGATACAAGGAGC